>PVLC010007961.1:0-54859 GCA_004027655.1 Graphiurus murinus
AACACAGAAGAAAGAGAAGGGAAGAAACTCAGAAAGAGGCATCTACATTGTTTTTCAGTGTTCTGCCCATATGAGAGGGAGGATTCTTAAGTCATTCCCATAAGTTTCCCATAAATCCTTATCTTTCTTTCATGAAGTTGCCCTGGGATGCCCTTTCTTTGTGTGGATGATTTGACCAACATTGTCACGGATGACAAAAAGGGCCTAAGTGTCTAAGCCCTAGTGTCTTCCCCTCCCCTTCATCCTTCAAGGTAACATTTTTTTTTTTTTGGTGGTGGTCCTGGGGATGGAAACCAGGGCCATTCTATCTCAGCACCACACCCTTGCCTGATTTTATTATTTTATTTTTTGAAACAGGGTCTCACTAAGTTATGGAAGACCTCACTAAGTTGCTGCGGCCAGCCACAAACCTGCTATCCTCCTGTCTCAGCCTCCCAAGTACTGGTATTACAAGTGTATACCACCACACCTGGCTACTTCAGATCATTTTTAAAATACAAAGGTTAAAACACATGCATTCATAAGCTGGCCTTGATGATGAATTTGGTGAATGAGGAAAATGATCCTCTCCCACATACCAGGGCCATCAGCACCATCTCCTAAGCTCGTACTTACAGCTTTCTAGTGAATGTGGTAGAAACCAGGCAACTGTAAGGCTTACTCTCTGTACCCTCATCACCCTGGGTTAGTCTCACCTCAGCTATGCTAAGATGTGCATTTAGCCTCTTGCCCCTCTCTGTCTATACAGATGAATCCAACCATATACTCGTATCTCCTCCAATTCTGTCACAATCAGAAAAGCCACCAGAGCCGCCAACTTCTGAAAACAATTTCTCCTGCGCTTTGTTCTCATGTTCCATGATCTTACTCTGATCTTTGTTTTCCTGCTATTATTGTATTTCCTTAAACTGTTAGGTCACAAGGCAGATTCACATATTTGTCTTTTTAGTGACTGGCCAAAAATTTAACATCAAGGTTAAGCAAAATTTGTGATTTAAATTTGCTTTGGAAAGACTTAGGGTTGTGTTTAGTTATTTTTGTCCCTTTTTTTTTTTTTTTTTTTTTAAAAGCACTTTCTGGCAAAATTACTTGCTCCCTCTCTGAGGAAAACAAATACTGGGACACCAAGGGTGTTGAAGGTCAGAATTAATATGCTTTTACTAATTAGTCTATCTGAAGAAGTTTGCCCTACTTGCACCTTCACCAGAACTGCTTATAATCAGCTTTCTTTTAATGAAGTGCTTAAATGTCCCAATTCACTGAAAATAATAAAATAATAATAATAAAGTGTAAATACCACAGAGTTACAGATTTTTTAAAAAGACAGGCTTTTAAAGAACACTGGGGGGAGTGCATTTGCTTTTTCATACCTTGGTAATTAACTGCTCTGTGTATCCTACTGTATTTTACTTTAGCCATTGGGGGAGGGGGAATACTGTGAGACAAAAATGAATGGCAGTCATTTAGTGTCCTTGAACAGCATTATTATGAAGAAACTGTACAGAGTTCTCATCTGCAAGATATTCAACATCAGCAATCACATTTCTCCTGAAGACAAATAAAAGGGAATTACATCCAGGTGTATATGTGTGCTTGTTTCCCCAGTGGCTTGCTACAAAGATCTCCCCAAAGGCAGTTCCTGATTCCTGGGCAGAGCTACCACTGAAGGCAGTTTAAAAGGCTGGTATGATTGACATCAGGAGACTACAATAGTCAAATCTTCCTTCAAATGATCATGGACCTGTTTTTGATAGTAGGGGGGGAAAAACTGGCAAGCCAAGAAAGGGTCACCTTTGCAATGCCAATCTGAGCGGTAGTTTAGTGACTGTTTTTACTAAGTTCCTCTTGGATTTACTAGCATAACATGGATAGAACTAGATGCTTTGTGTAAATCAAGCGAATTCACTCTGGATTTTTTTTTTTAAATGAGCATAATTTTTTTTTCTCCAGAGATGTGATATTACCCCTTCCAGTTGCATGAGGGAGGAATTGTTCTATTTACTATTTCTGCTTTGGCAGGAAAAAGTACTCTCAGCTGCAAGTAATCAGGGGACTAGTTCTCCAAAGGTGTTTACACTACTGCCTAATTACAAGATAATGAAACGATATAGAATTTGCTGCTTCATTATACCCACTGAATGACTCAAAACTGAATATTGATTTTATATTGATGAATTTCAATTCCTAAAATTTTCAGATTAGTAAAGATCAATTTATATTAATCTTAAATTATAAACATAATATTACATGAAAGAATCATAATGAAATAATTTATTTAAAATATCTGATATTTAAACTGATGCTTTGATAACAATCCCAACTTTGAATTTCAGAAGCTTCTTAAATATTTTATATTCACAGAATTGGAATTTTAATGGTTCAAAGTCTTGATCATCTATTGTATTCCTAAATTTAATAGATGAGCAATATTAGACCCTCAAAAGAGTAGAGTTTCTAATATTTCAGCAGGAGACAGATTAACTATTTCAATAACAAAATTATAACATTTTAATATAGAATATTGCATATTATCTCAGCTATAACAGCTAAATATATCTTGTATATGTAAGAACATGTGAATTGATAGAATTTTGATTTCATAAATTGCAGCTGATTATTCTTATTTTTTTTTAGCTGATTCTTTTTAGAAAGGCACTTAAAAAGATTTTTTAAGTGAAAATAGCTAGTAGATAATGTTTAATGAGTAATCTGTGTGGGAGGTATAGGGCAAAGTTCATTAGATGAGCTATCTCTTTTAATCCTCATCTACCTGTTAGATGTTACTACTGTGAAAGGTAGTATTGTGCCAATTAAAAAAAAGAGGCATATGAATGATTAAGTGGCTTGTCTAATTATATTTAACTAGTAAATGATGCAGCCTGAATTTGAAACTACTTTATCTGTTTGTCTCCCTCCAAATTCCTCATTCTTGTCATACAAAGTGGGGGAGTTGATGTGTGGTCTTAAATTTAGACTATAATGTAAATGCCTAATACCATAACATATCCTTCCTGGTAATTAGATATTTGAAAGAACACTTGTATTAGAAAAGGGCACAGACAGGCCTCAGAAAGCTTTATCTGGTTCATTATTCTGCTCAAAGTTGTTATTTTACAGTTTATTTATAATATTAATCTTAATAATTTATACTACTAAGCAACATTAGCATATATTCATATGCTTGAATTTTTTTCATTTTGTGGTGTAAAAATATCTAAAGCAAATATGAAAGATTAGTGAGTTATATAAGAGATTAATTTCTTATATATTGCAACAATTAGAGTCTGAAATGTTCAACATATTACTCATGAGCATGGATTGTGTTGTAAATATATTTAACTGTACCATCAGTGGGTAAAATATGACTTACTTTTCATATAGAAAAAATATATATTACCATGTATTTGTCTTTAGTGTCAACTGATATTTCCAATCATATTTCAGGAATCATTTTCACAAGTGGTTGAGATTTTAAATGAATAGTTCAAAGTAAAGAACATCTTAGCTTATTTTAAAATTATTAACTTTTAACATATAATTCATCATATTAGATATTTCCAGGATTTGCTCTAAATTTGTATTAGAATATGAAAAGTTCATAAAATACAAACAAAAGTGAGTTGAAAACACTCACTCATAGCAATCTAGATTTTAGAAACATTCAGGAATTATTTGCTGTAGATAAAACAACTTTTCCCCAAATGTGTTTGGGGATACAAACAAACAAATAAATAAATACTGCCAATACAACTTAGTGTTTGTTGCCTATAAATGAACTGAAAGACAAATCCAAAGAGTTTAGCAGCATTGGGTAAGGAATGTTTAGGTGATAATTATTTTACCTCCTCTCCATATGCATTTTTTATATATTTCTCATTCCATAACTTCCAAAGAACTGTCCTTAAAACCTCCTTTCCCCTCCAGGGAAGAGTACCAGACCTTGAATCAGAAGTATCCAATTCATGATTCAGCCTGGGGATCCCTGGCCAAGCTGGTTACAGGAGCCTCATTTCCTCATATTCTATGAGAGTGGAAACACCTATTCTATGAGGTGACAGAGGGACCAGATGAAAGAATATATACACAAGACAGACATAAGATGCTTGCCATACACTTGCCACTCTATTTAGGAAAGATGCAAGCTCACAGAAAGCTATTAAGCTGATTTTGAAAATATGTCTTAGCTGATTAATAAGATAAATTTAGTTAAGCCATGATCCATCTCAGTGAGTCTTTAACCAAATCTGGAAATTAAGCCAAAAGATCCAACCATGAACCATTTGTAGATTTGGTTGTTTTAAAGGTTAAAAGGATCTAGGTGTGGTGGTACATGCCTGTAATCTCAGTACTTGGGAGGGTAAGACAAGAGGATCGAAGGCTCAAGGACAACTTCAGCAACATAGACTCAGCAACCCAATGAAACTCTGTTTCAAAACAAAACAAAACAAAAATAAATAATAAAAAAGACTGGAGGTGTAGCTTAGAGGTAGAATGTCCCTGGATATTCAATCCCCAGTAACACACACACACACGCGCACACACACACACACACGCACACGCACACGCACACACAGAAAGAAAGAAAGAAAGAAAGAAAGAAAGAAAGAAAGAAAGAAAGAAAGAAAGAAAGAAAAGAAAAGGTAAAGCGAAGCCTTAAAAGTGAAGCCACACTACCAATAAAAAGAAAAGGGAATCAGCACGTGTCAGAACGTGCCTGAGCACAGAATGTCTTATTCTCCAGGAAGCACCAAGGCTCCAGGGAGTAGTTCCAGCACACATTGTGGTCTCCCGCCTTGTCCTTCAAATGATGCGCACTCTAAGCACATTTTCTGTGCAGCTGGAGGCTTTGTTATAGACAGAAGGATCCTGCTTAGTGAGGCCAGTGTTTACGGTCTAACTTTTTTAAAGAGGAATTTGGAAAACTTCCCAGACACTGCATCTGCCCCTAGCCTTTGCACCTCAGAGGATAGGGCCGGCAAGGGAGACAATGAGGACTACTAAATTTATTAGCGGTGGACGGGCCACTCTATCTTTCACTGCGGCAACAGTAGGTGATCCCATCAAAAATCTGTCTGCTGGCTAGCCTGCAAATCCAAGCTGACATCTAGGCAGCAGCCAGACCCAGCTGAATGGCAAGTAGTGCTATTTCCTGGAAAAAATACATCACAAGCCAAATGTTCAACCAGGGAGGTAGTTTCTGTTTCCGTTTCAGAAAAAGATTTTACTGTTATCTGTGCATTCTTTTTTTCATGTAACCTCTCTCTCTCTTTTTGGCCATTTTAAGAATATTAAGTAGAAGTAAAGCATTTTCAGGGAACTCAGTGGTTTAATTTCTAATACTCAGTGATGATTTTGGTATACTGGGAAAATAGTTAAGCATAAATTAATCTCAGTATCATTTCAGCTAGAATATGATCATGATTCATCACAAACATTCATCAGCAGCACCAAAAAGCACATTATTTACCATTTAAGGTAAAGACAAAAACAATGATATTTGAATTACATTTTAGAGCTCAAATTCTATTTCATTTTCCTCACATATGCTATATGTGTGTATGTGTTTGTGTGTGTGTGTGTGTGTGTGTGTGTGTGTGTGTTACTGTGGTTTGAACCCAGGAGCCTCCTACCTTTGAATTACACCCCTAGCCCTATTTTATATTTTATTTTGAGACAAGGTCTTGCTAAATTGCTGAGCCTGGCCTCCAACCTGCAATCCTCATGTCTCAGCCTCCCAAGTACTGGGATTACAGATGTGTGCTACCATCCAGGCTACATATGCAATATTTTAAAGAGTAGTTATTTGCTCCATGACTTTCTCCTGGATTAAATGAATATAATTTTGAGTTTGTTGATGACATATATCTTATATTTTGTAAATTTTAATTAGAAAAATGAACAATGTGCCATACATAGTTACAGTTGTCCAGAGCTACACTGGATTAGTGATATTAGGAGCCATAATTTATAGAGGTCATAAGACTTCCAGAATACTGTAGCACTAATAAAGACAGGAGTAGGGTAAAGCAAGTAAGGAAAGATCATGCAGGTGCAGCATCCAAACATGCCTTTATTTAAAAATTTGATAAGTTATTCCTGTATATTATTTGCATGGGCTTTCATTTTTCAAAATATTGCATTAAAATATGATTTACATGAACTCCGAGATTTTTAAGTGCCTTTCACTTTAGTGCCTGAGGCAAGAGCCTCCCATTCTTTACCATACTCCTGGCCAAGAGAAGTTTGTTTACCCTGCAATTAGTTTTTTCCACCATGCTTTCCACAAAACATGGGATATTAATAGTTGCCACACTATAAAGAAAAGGAAAAATGCATCAAACATATTTTAGGAATGCCTAATCAAATAAAGTTCAATAGCTTTCTTATAATGCTTTTTGAATCTCATGACCAGATGTGCATTGAGAAGCTCAGATAGCATGGGGCATTTTTTAAAACTCATTTGCCCACAGAACTTAGTGAATAATGTTTTGAGAAACAAATTCTAGTCCCAAGCTTTCCATGTTTTTGTTTTTGTTTATTTCTTTACTTGGTTCAATTTTCCCCCCAGAATACTAAAAAGACAGACATGTTGACACAATCAGGCTATGGTTATAAAAGAGTTGGGAAAGTATTTCTATAAGTAGGCAGAATAAAAATTAATTGTAAAGGAATATCAAAATACTAGAAAACACCTTGGGGCTCAGCAACTCTTAAAGCTCTGTCAAACCCACTTACCAGTAAAGTCTACACCGACTGGGTGAGTGGTGCTGGGAAACTTGCAGTACCCATTTCCTGTGAAACGAATTCCTGTCATCATGGTGGCCATCGGAGCTGGTAGAGACAACTCTCTCCTTAACAGCTGGTATACAGGAGAGGGTCCATTTATTTCTTCAGGTGAAAACCAGCTAACATGGATTGTGGTACTGTTGATTCCTTTAACCATAGGAGGCCGTAGCTGGGCAGGTGCTAAATATTAGAAAACACATTACATTCAAGAATCTGGTACTACCTCTAGACAGAAACAACCTCACATATGTGCACATGTACTTTTGTACAACACACTTAAAATTGTGACCAGTTTAGGTCACAAGTATCTATATAGTTTTGAATTGAAAATATAATAGAGTTTATATCAAATGTGACTAAGTGAAATTTAAATGACTAATAACATAAATAATAACATAAAACTTATACAATTAAAGGAATTTTTTCTTGAAAATAATATTTTGATTTTTTTTCTGACTAACACATATGTCAGAGTAGCCACTGTTGGTACACATCATTATCGCTCAAAGTCCATAGTTTGCCTGAAGATTCATTCTTGGTCTTGTACATTCTCTGGGTGTGGGCAAAAATATAAAGACATGTGTTTTCACTACTCCTCCTCCCAAATCCTATAGGCCTGCCATTCATCTCGCATTCCCATCCCCTGGCAACCAATCCTACTCTCTCTGTAGCTTTTTGCCTTTCCTCAAACATCATATACTTGGAATTATACAGTATGTAGCCTTTTTATATTAACTTCTTAGTAAAATACATTTAAGGTTTCTTTATGGTATGGTAACTCAGTTCTTTTTTAGCATTAAATTATATGCCACAGTCTATTCATTTATCTGTGGAAGAATATCTTAGTTGAGTTCAAGCTTTGTCAAATAATAAAAAGGCTGTAAACATGTAGGTGCATCTTTTTTGTGTGAATATAATTTTTCCAGTCTTTCGGGGACATTCGAAACAGCAAAATGGCCGGATCATATGGTAAGAGTATGTTTAGCTGTACACAAAACTGCCAAGTCATCTTCTAAAGTGGCTGCACCATTCTGCATTCCCAGCAATGAATGAGCATTCCTGTTGCTCCACATCCTCACCAGTATTTGGTGTTGTTGGAGTTCCAGATTCCTATTCCAATAACTGTGCTAGCGTTATTGTCTTATTTCAATTTGTATTCCTCACATGATATATCATGTGAAGCATCCTTTCATAGAGTGACTTACCATCAATATGTCTTCTTTGGCTAGAAAGTCTATTTTATGTGTAATTTTTTTTTCAAGTTTAGAATTGATTTAAATTGAAACAAAACAAGAGAAAGCTAAAAGAGGGCACTCATAGTTTAGCAGATTATGAACTCTGGTGCAAGTACAATGGGTTCCAGGCAATCTCTTGGTCCTAAACCTTCTAGGATACTCTGACCCCGAAGCCACCAGCAGTGTTGTCACACTTGGAGCAGTGCATACCCACTGCCCACAAGTACATTCAGGCTCAAGTCCTGTAACACAGACAATTTTTTGGAGGTTCCTAGGAAATTCCAGGAGTAATAGAAGTTAACATCTTCTTTAAAATATGCTGAAAAAAGGGATCATGAGCAACAATTGAGTTACTGAAAATGATAGCTTATGTTTTGGATTGGGTTTTCTTTCTCTTACACAGTTGAGTTTTCAGACTGAAGTTCATTCCCACTTTAAATGTGTTGGCTGGGTTTTTAGAGGCAAAAAGTAAAGGAAAGAATGTCATAATTACCAAGTCTGTGTATTAATGACCCAAGTTAAGGCTGTGGACTGTTAATTTACACCTGTGTTAACACAGCCTTATACAGGCACAAAGTCATTGCCTGTTTCAATAAGCATAAATCAAAATGATACATGTGAACTCAAGAATTGTAACCCTGTAACCATATGAGGAAATGCACCTTAAAAGAGCTGGGAAAAAATTAGTTGATACCTTTTGGACTTTAGCTGGCTTTCTAAAGAGAAACAATTACTTGTGAATCTATTTTAATTTTTAGTAAAGAAGAAAAAACACTGAGCAAAAGTTCACCAACTTAGAAAGATAATTAACAATTCTATTCATCTTCTGTCTCTGAAACACATGTGATATTTTTATATAAGTATAAATCTGTAAATTATATGCCTGGTGTCTCTTAGTATTTCCTGCCAAAATCAGCTAAATAGTGGCTTCTCAGAAATTTCACTCCACAAGCTATCATACCACTTCAGAATAATCCAAAACAAAATAAAAGGATAAACCATCCAGAAACAACTTCTCCCACTGAGTTTGACTCCAGAGTTTGGACTTCCATCATTGTATTAAAATTTCAACAAGGCTTTCTTATTTATGAGCTTAACTAAGGAAAGAAGAACTACTAAAATATCATTTAGTCCTGGGCTCAGGGATGCAACTGAGGGACCAGTTACATAATTTTTAAAAATATACCTTTATTGGTACTTTTAATTACACATCATAATGAAGTTCAAAGTGATAGAAACATGTATACACAGTAATTGGTGTGCTTCCGTAATTTTTCATTTTCTATTTTTTTAGAAAGATACAAAAATGGTACTTTTAGTTCATCTATTATATTTTCTATAAGCTACTTAAGATTGTCTAGTGTTGTGGGACATAGAGACCTGAACTTTTGAGTTTGAAAAATACAGTCTAGCCCAGCAATATTGAATAGAACTTTCCTTAATCTTAACCACGTTCTAGATTCATTACATTTTAACAAAATATTTAGAAGACATATGAATAAGAAACCTGTGCTTTTCAATAATGGGAGAGTTTCATTGTTGTTTAAAAAACAGTTTCTTCCTGACCTCCCATTTGTTCGACATATGATTCACCTTTGCCTGAATCCACCCACCCACCTGAATTAGGGGGAATGATGAAGTTTTGAACCACCATAGAATAAAGAATCCTTTCCTCATTGAGAACACAATTCATAATCATTCTACTTAGAAATATAAACTGAGAGTTAAAAAAAATGAAAAGAATTCTAGAAGCTCTGTAGTTGCTTTTAAATAATACTTCCTTGCCAGATGTGTTGGTGCATGCCTATAATCCCAGTACTTGGAAGGCTGAGACAGGAAGATTACAGTTTCCAGACCAGCCTCAGCAATTAAGTGAGGCTCTCAGCAACTTAGTGAGACCCTGTTTCAAAACAAAAAATAAAATAGGACTAGGGATATAGCTTGGAGGTAAAATGCCTTTGGGTTAAATCCCCAGTGCCAATAAATAAGTAAATAAAATTTTAAAAAGTAAAAATAAAATTACCTCCTAAAAGTGAGATCATATTTTTTTATTTTGATAAGACAATTATAATCAATTAAGGAATTCTTACACTAGGATTCCAGTAAAATTAATGACTGTTCCAACTCTAATAAATTGTGAGTATTTTTTTCAACTCATGGGAATTACCCCACCAAGCAATTACACTTTTCTTAGGAAATCAATTCCAGAGACTGAGTTAAACTAGAATATATATATTGTATATAGGATACATATTACATATAATAGAATATATAGTATATAGAATATATTATATAGAGAATCTATGGAATATATTTATATATGAATTTATAGAAATATAAAAATGTATGAAATATATATTATATAATTTATAGAATATATATTATAGAATCTAATATTACATATATTCTAGTTTATATCCTATCCTATAAACTATAATATATATGTGTATGTTTGTATACTAGAATATATATGTGTGTGCATACATACACACATACATTATATATGCATATATGTACATAAGATATATAATTATCTTTTTGCTTAAAAAGTGAAAAAAAATTTCCAGCTGGTGTATTGTACAGTTTCACACAGAGGAGTCAACCAAGGCTGTTTGAAAGCATGTGCACCCTACTGAGTCATTCTTTTCAGAGTTCCTCTAATAACAGACGGAGGATTAAGTAAAGTTGTCAATCAATTAAACTAGACTGGTCTTTCTCTCTTACACACATATAATCACCAAGAGATTGGGAATGAAGAATTGTCAGATTATCAAAGCAAAGGGATAATAGATACAAATAAATATAATCTTCAAACATTTCTTAATTACAAAACAGTAAATTAAGAGATAACATTGAATAATGGAAAGGATTCTGCAGACTTAGAGGTTATACTTCACTTTCTAATTTCCAATACTGCAAAGATTATAGAACAATCACAAAATTTATAAATGCCTAGGTTTTCCCATCAACAACCCAAGGATAACAATTTTTGGTGAAATATTTTGACAATAACTTCTGTTACTACAAAAATGCATGCTTACTTCAGGTTTTACAAAGCATCTTTCTATACAAATACAAGGCAATATTACTACTAACCAATAACACATCTTTTAAATTACATATTGTAACAGAACACAATGCATCTGCATTCAAGACATATCTGTATTTACTTAGAAAATCCTCTTGCAAATATAAAGCATAAAATGCATCTTCAATATCCATCATTTCAAAGAATAACATATGATGTCTGTTTTCACTTGAAATAAAATTACAGTGTTTTTGTACTTTTTAAATAGCACCATAATCCAATTTCTAGTCTATCTCTTCTATTTGTAAAGATTCTTTTATAAAATGCCCTGCTAATCTACATTCTTTATGCAGCATTTATTACTTTGTAATCTGATTAATGGCATATCATAATGAATAAATTTACACTTGCAAAATTTATGTAGTGTGGAGTTTTAAGCATCATAGGATAAGAACAGAGTGGATGTTTTTACTGATGCACAGATCTTTCTAATGAAATCTCTTCATTTGTTTTCAAGGAAGAATTTGCTATCTATGAAGACTATATGACTATGTCATTCATTATGTTCAAACATTGACTTTCTATTATAAAAACAGCAATACAGGAAGGACTAGCCTTTCCATATTTCAGGGATGTGTAGGGAGAAGATTAGCATACAACATCCTGAAGCATCTTGGTAGAGGAAAATAATTTTCACTTTTTCTCAAAGATGTGAAACTTCACCAGGAATTGAAACTTGTCAAACCCTGCAAGGCTCAAGCTTGTGAACGAGGGCACTGGGTACAGGACATACACAAGATATTCAGGGGATGAAATCAGAATTTTCCAGGTAGCAACTGCCTAGCTTAACTGCTCACCAATTAGTGTGCAGAAGAGGAAAGGATTCTCCTCACAAACATAGAGGTCACCCAAAGTTGCATTATGAACACCCACTTTCTCACTTGAGAAAAGAGAACAAAATTTTGCCACTTCTTTCTTTGTTCTCTAGTTACCTCGACAAGAGGGTATGCACAGTGGAACTAATTGGAAAGAAGAAAAGGTCGGTTCTAGACTGGCTCTTTAAAATGTAATGATGGAACACTTGTTATTCTAAGATTTGATCTATTTTTCAGTTAACTCATTTGTAAAAGAGTGATAAACAGGAGCTTATACAGGACCTCTCCAGTTTCAAAATTCTATGATTACATATTTTAAACCAGTGCTTCTCAGTTAGTAAACCATGGAGGTTTGTGGGACATACTGATCCACTGAGCCCTTGAGAAACCTGGCAATATGTCCTCTCGCTTAGTCTCTCCAGCTCTCAGCCACTCTTTCTGTACCCAGTATAGCATACAACTATTAAGATTTTTCTATGTGTTCCATGACATAAAAAAGTCTGAAAAGCATTGCTTTTAGAGGACAAAAGTGAACTTGGTGAACAAACACCGCCTTGACTAGCTATTATTCTGATGATAATCAATAATTCACACATAACCAACATTCTATAGGTGAAGACAGAAGAGGATCCATTTTTTTTTTTTTTTCTGAACTGCATATATAGTAGCAATGATGGCAGCAATTGTCATTCTTTAAAGTCCGCCATTAATAAAAGGTAGTTGCTTGGACTGTAATTATGGCATCCTTGCTACCCAAACTTGAAGCTTTTATGGGGCTTATACAATTAACTACTTAAATGCATCGAAACACTTGCTTCTCTGACAGCAAAGTATTGATTTTTTAATCATTTTCAAGTCTCCTCCAGCACAAATAAATGTACTACAGTTACAGTTAATGCACTGTGTACATGCATTAAATGCTGGTGTGACACAATTTATTATTTTGTGATATATAGAATTGAAGTCTGGCTTCTCAGAAAGTAGTCTTAGTGATATAGCATCGGTAGGAGGACTACCATTGTCCTTGATCCTCCAAATTCTCTAACTTCAAAAGGCTACAGACCTTTTTTAATGGGATACTTAGGGCTTTCAAAACCAGGAGGGGTGCTGAATATAAATCTTTTATATATGTCAGTGTGGGAGAAAGTTTTAAAGAGCCTAATAGAGAAGATACACTTTATATTTTCCTAAAGGTGTCACTGTGGGACCTACAGCAACTTTGTTCAGATGAATTTTTGCCTGGTTAATTTTTTTCCCTGCAGTTTTTTAGGACACATCTGCCAAAGTATTTCATATACCAGAGCCTCTCTGATTCAGTCTATTTTTTACATATTTTAATTGCATTGTTTTAACACCTTCTTATAGTACAGGTAGGTAGTACGTAATAAAGCCAAGTTTGCATTTTAAAAATGTGATTTCTGCATGCCAAAAGAGGCCAATGGAAACCCTGCTAAAGTCACATCTCTATAAGCAGACCAGGCTACTGAGAGGTCACTTACATATTTCACAAAGAAGCCTTTTCCTTGGGTACTTCTACACACTTAAAATTGAAGTTGGTGAGTAAAAAGCAGTTAATTTTGTTTCGTTAGAAATAATATCATTTTAGTTTTAGCATCTAAGACAGATGCCAGCATTTCACTCTGAACAGATGGTAATTCCATCTAATAGTGCATCTCTGTATTAGTAAGGTCTGTTGTGTATACAAATAGTAATAAACACTAGGTAAGGATCAAAATAAATTTTAATTGTTGACATTAAATCCTGGCAGCTACCGTTCTAAGGCTGCAGTATTCCTTTTTCAAGTCTGTCAGATTTACTAATACTGCAAAAGCTTTTCCGAAAGCTGCCAGATCTCAGTTCCAATAAAAACATGTTTGCACGCTACCAGATATGGTCTTCAACCAGGATACCTATTTTGGCACACTGAAATAATTCTTCACAAATGGCATGGAACTTGTGCTACTGTCTATATGATGATCTGCCAGTGGGTTTCTTTCTTTCTTTTCTTTTTTTTTTTTTTTTTATTTAATGCTCCTGAAGGACTGACCATTTAATTAAGAAATCAGTAAAATATGGTACATCCAATTGTTACATTATTGACCATAGAGGCCACAGTATTATCACAGCTGCTTTCTTACCCTGCTAAGTAAAACTCTCCAATTCAATTCCTTTTATTCTATTTGCCAAGCTGGGCATTCCTAAACTTCCCCCGAAAGTGACATCATCCTTTGATTGTTTGTTTTTCCTGAGTCTGAAGGATTTCCCTAACAATCACAGCTACTATCAGCAGCACTTTCTAAAGGCTTGCTGGGGGTCAAGCATGCCAACAAGCACAGAGTGACTTTTCAAAATGCTTCTACTGATCTGGTATTACAAGTAGTAACCCCTATTTATTTTGGGAAGCTGCCATGTTCTTTAAAAAATTATTAAAACAAAAACTAAAACAGTTTCACATTCAGGCAACTGTTCAATAACAAACATGCTTTGCAATCATATTTCTTCAAAAAAAAGGATGTATTTTTTTTTAATCATGAAAAATATATTGCTTCCACCATATGGGACAACCAACGACTCACCAACCGATTTAAGATGCAGCATATTGAGCTGACCATATGTTACAGTACTGTTGAATGGCTGAGTGATTCATGCCCGTCACATTCTAGTATATCAATTAAAGCTCCTTGAAGTCTGCATGATTTGTGTCTCTGTTATTAAACCCTGCTAATTCATCCCACTTACACATCTGTTATAAATCTCTAGGAGTGCTGCATGATTCATGGCAATCTGTGAGCATGCTACAGCAAATTCTTCTCCTTGTAATTAACAGTAAATTGTTTTACTGCCATGCAATGAATTTTTCAGTTATATTGCAAATGAACTCCTAAATGTGCGGTTCTTTCCTAAGAACTGACTTATATCATTAGGCAATTAAAAAGTATTGCTTTGAACCCAAAGCTTTTAATCAAGAGAAATACAACTTAAACACTGCTTAAGAGCTATGGAAATTTGACATGGTGGTTATGAGTGTAAAATAATTTCTGTTGAAAGAGCAAAACAAACAAACAAAAAACCTTCAGCATGCTTAGGATTTCACTGATGCTAAGACACAAGCATTGCTGCCTGAGGACACTTGGTGAGACAAGTTTTTGCACAGATACTGTTTATCTTAGAAGTTCCTTAAGTCATCTGTCATTACCAAATTTCTCAGGCTGCTTTACACTTCTCTAATTGTAAAATGGTGCTTTTCTTCTTGAAATAAGTAATTGGATAATTAGCCAAGTTGAATCATCAGAGGATTCCATTGCTGTTCAAGTGTTCTTGTCAAAGGTGAAGCAAATTCATTTCAGCTCGCCTCTGCAGCTCTTCCAAGAGGCTTTGATTTTTTTTTCCACCACTTTCTTGGCAGCAGCCTCAGATTCATGGGTCCATACATCAAGTCGGTAGTTTAACAACAAATGGAATTAAATTCAAAGAAGGGAAACTAATTGAAGGACAGCAACAAAAGTGTTTGGTAATGTGCTTTTTAATATGGCATGCCACATTTGCATGATAATTTTTCCCTTTTAGCATGGAGCAGAAAGTGACTAGCTTAATGAGGGATTATTCAAGACAGGAAGGAACAAAATGCATTCATAACTAAGAACAAAGATTGTATTATGAAATGAAAACAGGCAACCTCAGAGAAGTAACTGGATGATTGGTTTATGCATTATGAATAAAAAGGTAGAAAAATATTTATATTAGTATTCACTAATGACTATATATACAAGATTGTTGTAATTAAAATTATAAATTAACATATTAAGAGTGCTTGTTTAATCACTCTGGGTCCTATTCGCAATGAAAAGACTTATGTACCTGCATTGAAAACAATATGTGTTTTCAACCCAGCAGCAAACAAACTATACATTTCACTTTGGGTTCAGAGAGAAAACTTAATGCACCACTAATTACTTGCTTAATGGGAGACAGGCACTTGGAATCTTCTGGTGTGGAGGTCAATTGATGACAGGCAAAAGAAATAGCACATTGTTCCTTCAGGAATGAATCTCCAAGGGAAATCTCCCGAAAGAAAGGTTCAAACTATAATCAGTTTGAAAAAAGTGGAAATGTACAAAATTGCTAAATTAAGAGGACAATCTTTTTTTAAGTATAATAAGGATTTTAAGAGGACCCAGTTCATCAGATCACTATACTTATATAGCCATAAAAAACTCCAAAACTACCAATAGTTCTAACTCAAGATTTTGCAAAGTCGAGTCATGCAGCTCTTCCTGGGAGAATACCTTCCTGAAGTCAGTTCTCAGACTTTGTTATAGGCACCAAAATCAAAGGAGAAGTAATACAACATTCAGGATGCAATGAGCCCATTCTAATAAAAGGCAGTTGAGAAATATTGTAAATAAAAAATAGCCAATTATAATTCTCAAACTTTTAAATGAAACAGTCAGATAAAGCTTTACAAGTATTTTTCTAATTTTTGCAGCAATGATTTAAGGAAGAATTATATATTTAAAGATTCAATGATTCTAAAAGGCTAAATACCAATTTAAGTTTGTGATGTAATTTTTCCAAAAATTATGAATGGTTGCTGGCCCTTTTTCATCTCTGATAATGAGCTTATATCACCTTATTAGACTTAAGAGTTAAATTTCCCACAAGTCTGCTGGAGTTCATTGGACCACTAGATAGCTTCCAATTGCAATGCTGTTAACTAGAAGTGGTAGAGCAAGAAGAATCACGAAGTTGTAAGTCAACTTTTATTCCTTTCCTACTAGACACTTGTAGATTACTCAAAAGGATTAGCCTTCACATTGTTTATTTCTATCACTAATGTCTATGAGTTCCATCCAGATGTTTAATCTTGGGAAAATTTCAGGAAAAAAAAAAAAAAAAAAAAAAACTTCTTCACTTACTGAAAAATAAAGGAGGCAAGAAGATATTGAATTTGTAACTGGTGGCCTTTTCCTTGCTTTCAAATAGAAACAAATTTCTTCTCACTGATCTGGAGATACATAAAAAATGGTATGTTTTATAATAGAAATACAAGCAAAAATTATTTTTCCTACTACTGTTAAGTAAATGACTTTATTTTCTGTTTGGCAGATAAGTGGTCAGATAGTTCTGACAAAATATATTAAGGGATTATGACAAGCTCTTTTTTCCCCCAAGAAAACTACTAAAGTAATTTTTCCTTCAAGTGGGAACAAAAGTTAATACATGTTTTTTAAAAAAATGGAAACTAGGTGGATGAAAAATATGAAAAATTTTGGCAAAAACCTAAAAACCACATATCTGAAATTTCTCATTGTATCTCTTGCCACTGCTCTGTCCTGTATGTCCCAGCTTCTATGTGACCATTCTAATTAGGGCACTGCCCAGAGGGTAGCCAGTGACCCCACCTCACTTTTATTCACATTTCTCTTGCTTTCCCTACAGCATGTAACACCACAGACAACTCCTTTTAGAGCTTTCTCTTCCTGGGCTTTTCTGGGATTGCTCCCTCTCTGGTCTTTTCTTAGCTCTGGTTAATTTTCTGGTTCTTTTACTACCTTCTTTCTTTCTATGAAAATGTTAAGTGTTCACTGAGATGTTCTCTTTTAACTTCTATTTTGTATTTTCTCTGCTTTCACTAATTCATTATTATCCATAGCTTTCTCTCCCATCTACATGGAGAGGATTATAAAACATGCACCATTTTTAAGGTCTCAATTTGCATATTCTGTTGCTGGCTGGTTATAATATCCATGGATGTGTTTCTACCAAAATATCAACTGAAACTCATGGATTTCTTTTCCCCATATGACCTCCCTTCATCTTTCCCATTTTAATTAATTTCAGCACATGTTCTACAAGATTTACTATCATCGTCTATTCTTCCCTCTTCTTAATCTGTGGATTTCTTTTCTGTGATGCTGCTCCATTCCATTCCTTCAATCTTCACTTCTACTCATCTACTGACTCTCTTATTGCCCCTTAGAAAAGACTACCAGACTCTTCTAATTTACTGTACACTCTACTTCCAGAGAAGTATTTATAAATCCCAGCCTTCATCATAGCAGTATCTGGAGCAGTGCCAGCCTCCGGAATACTGCCAAGCACATACTATGTGCTCAGTAAATACCTGCAAATGTCTTTACCAATCATGTATGTCTGTATGTCTCTAACATCATTTAGTGAGACAATTTCCCAATGTCCTAAGTCAAAGTCATCAATTACAAATTCAAACCAATGCATTCTGGCATAATTTCTCCATTAAGTTTATTTTTTTAAAGTTGGAAATAAAGACAAGTAGTATGAGGAAAGTGAAAATTACTTGTCATCCACAAGAAAAATGAATAAACTCTTATTTAAAAAAGCTATCCAAGGTTCACATCTCTTGACTTTTAGAGAACGTGAGCCATTCACTACAAAGTCTTTCCAGTGGTGAGGAGTAATGACAGTAATGGCAGAGAGATTGGCCCTTCACATGCAAGTAGGCTATCTCCTACCCAACAGGAGCTCAGATGCCAGCAAAGACTACTACAAGTGTTATCATTGGTGTCCAGAGCTGGGAAATGCTGTTCTATAGACATTTTCTGGATTTTCTCTTTCCATCTCTGGGATCCAGGTAGTTTCTAGGAGCAAGCCTGCCTCCCTCCAGTTCCCCTCATTTGTTGTGTCTATGGAAAGCAGACTAGTTCATCTACAGGAGGGTGTTATGTGGTGTTGGGGGTGCTGAGGGTATGCGGTGTGGTGTGCAGTCTGAAGGGGAAACAACTTGCCGCGCATATAATTAGAGTCATAGATTTTCAATCATATGTGGAAGCTAGAGAGAAAATAGAAAAGAAAAGAGACTTCAGATAAAAAAGGAGAGAGACCAGTAGAATAGTGGAAGGGGATGGGGGGGGGCAAAAGAGAAAGGAAAAAGGGAGGCTTGAGGAAGGAAACAGGTCAAATAATGTTATGTCCATATGTGAATATATCATTACCAATCTCACTAACATGTATAGAGAGAAAGATGGAAGGAGAAGGGTGGGATGTGAAGGAGAAACATCACGTGATGTGTACACATATAAATCTGTCACTTTGATTCTCACTATGAAATATAATTACAACACACCAATAAAATTACAAAAAAGAAATGTTATTGGGAGTGATATCATAAGGAAGATAAATCAGATAAACAACAAACAGCCTTCCAAGAAGTAGAACAATAATTCTGAGCAGAAGCCACAGGGAGATCTCTTTAGTCAATTCAAGAAATTTCTTTTTAAAAGAAGTATCTAAAATTGGTATGGAGTTGCCAAAGAGTTATTAGTTCCTCTACCACTGAAGGCATCACACAAAGTTTGGGCAAACATCAAGAGGAGTATAAGGAAGAACATATTGATATTGTCTTTCTAGTCACAGGAGATGACTTTTAAGTATATTTTTTATACTCCTGAGAGGCTGGGATTCCTGCTTTGTTTAATTTCATGTTTGAGGACTCTCTATTTGTACTCCAACTCACATCAATCTGCAGTTCAGCCTCTGTTTTGACTTTCTCTATGCACATGATGGATCCCTCTTTAAAAATTGTCCAAAAATTGTGTAATTTTTCTAAAATAGATGATCTTTCTTTGTTATTCATATTCAGTAACCCTTAAATAATGTAATATGTAAAAATCAAATGATCATGTAGGGAATCTTGGCACTCCATAAGTGTATACTCATACTACTAAAATATGTATGATTAAATACATAAATATACAAAGCATTCAGTCATAGAGATAATCAATCATCATTTTGTGGAATTTGGGATTCATTTGTATTAATGGAAAATTGGAACAAATAAAATTCCAATTACTTGGACAAAATAAGTTGAGCCAAACAAATTGTTATAGAACTAGGAGGAAAAATCTCAATAAAATGAAACCTATTAGTATTAAAATGACAATTAAGAAGGAGGGTTAGGGAATGTGTTTAAATTTAAGTACAATATCTACAATTCATCTGGAAGTCACTTAACCTCCCCACATCTACCTGCATTCTTCCTTTAAACAAGAAAGCTTAAAACTTAGGAGATTCTTACTAATTATAAACAAAATAACAACTACCAACTGCAAGTCTGATAAAGGCAAAATACAATATCAAGGCCACCCAGTAATTTCTGGATATCCCCATGGGAGAGGAATGTGTAGACCCGACACCACAAAAAATGTGAGAACTGAGGGAAGACACATCAGGAGCTCTCACAGGAAGTCTTCTAAATACTTCTTAGGATTGTCAGGACACTTCTAGGACCCAGGCTGGTGGCTGAGCCCTGCAGTCACTCTCATTCAACATCTAATTATAGCTCTTCCTATGACACACCTGCAACCATAGCTCCTAGGCACTTCTTAAGTGTAACTTTATTTTTTAGTTTGAAAATGTCAAGGTAGACAGCAATCAGGGTTAGTGAGAGAGCAGCAGAGAACAGAAAAGACAAATGTTAAGTCCAAAGTAGAGAAGTTTTGTAGGTGTTTGCTTATAAATACACACAACATATTTTTCATGTCAATTAAAACTTGCTTACCTGCTGCTAAAGTTTGTCCTGCTCCCGCAGCACTGGTTACACAACCAATTGAATTGCAGAGAGAAACAGTAAACTCGTAAATCCTATAAGGCTTCAGTCCTTTTACAATATAAGATAGGTCTTGGGCCTCAGCAGTGTGCAATAGCTTCAAGGCAAATAATAATAGTAACAATCAGATAATAGATAATGAGTGCAAAAATACATATAATCCTGGCAGTCAAAGTTCCATAAATTCAGACAGAGGAAATTATTGCCAACTACTATTAGAAAAGGGGATTTTTTTTTTTGAGTCTCAAGAAGCCAGGATTTAATTGATAATTGTACAATCACACTGTTTTATGAGGTAATAATCCAGTTCCTGAGTGGATAAATGAGCAAACCAAGTTATTGCCTCATAAAGCAGCATGGTGGTATGGTTATTGTCACCAATAGTAGAGATAAAGATTGGTGACATTGTCATTGTTGCTGTGAAAAAGTCCAAACAAAACCATGGGGCTTGTCCAAAAGAAACCCAGTGTGGTAATGCCACATGCTATTTGGTGGCACTAGAACAGAACAATTTCACTGTGATAAATCAGTCCTATAATTTTCTTAAAAAAAAAAAAAAAGGACCACAGACAAAAAGGAAAAGAATTAAAGATATTACTGAGCATCCACATGAGGTCGATTCTCAATTATGTTTCTTATACAAATAAGCATATGCAAATTAGATCAAACAGTTACATTTTTTGAAATATTGTCTTTGTCATGCATGTTCAAATGGAAATAGTAGATGTGTGCAAAGGGGACTGAGAGGAATCTGTAGTCCATAAACAAGTAATTAAACAACCAACACTGAGAATTGGTCCCATCATTAAAACTAGAATTGATCAAAAGCAACCATGTAAATTTGCTTAGGCTGTGGATGCAAATTATATTTAGGGGGGAAAAGTCATTAAAAAAGAGAATACAATGCCAATCATGAATACAAAACTATTTTTAGGGCTACTGATATGCACTCACATGCCATATAATGATGTTTTGATCAACAATGGACTATGCTGAACCGCATATACAATTGTGCTCCCATAAGATTACAATGGAGTTGAAATGTTCCTATCACCTAGTGATGTCATAGCCATTGTAATATTGTAGGGCAAGGAATTACATATTTGTGGTGATGCTGGTATAAGCAAATGAATATACTACCCTGCCACCAGCATAAAAATATAACACACACAATTATGGACAGTCCATAATACTTAAAATCATCAGAATAACTGTGTTATTGGTTTATATATTAACTATAATGTACATTTTATCATTGTTTTAGAGTGTACTCCTTCTACTATGAAAAAGTTAACTGTAATTTAAGTATGCCACATCGCACCAGCATCTGCATACATGTGGCCATGTTTCTTGATTTCGTCAAGACACACAGGGAGTAACTGATTTCTGCCATCCAGGTTTGTATCAAAACACTCTATGGTACTCATACAACAAAATCTCCTAATAATTTTTCAGAACACATCCACGTCATTAAGTGACATGACTCTACATTCACCAAGAGTAATCTTCATAAATAAATGTCAATATAGGTAATTATAAAGTTCAGAAACATTTGGAGTAATTTTTTAAATATTTCCTTTAGGATCATAATAAAATTAATTTGGAGTATTTGCCTAGGCATTGACTTTAAATTTTTATAACCTAAAAAACAAAATAATTTTAAAAACAACAAAACAGCAGGGGTAAACGCAGAATAAAACATAATAATTAAAGGCCAAATGGCAGTTATAGTTATAAATTTACCTTAAATACCATAATATACTGATTGGTAGAATGAATTGTTTGAGTTAAAAAATATATATTATGCTACTTATGTTTTTATCATGAGACAGTTGCAAATGAATCAGCACATATCTAGACTAATGGAAAAGTACAATAAGGAATCACAAATTATTGACTGTCTATTTGTCTAATATATATAATTGAATTTCATGTTATACATATGCTCTGTCTGTTAAAATGTCTTAGAAAAAATGGCAAACCTATTAGTAGTGTATTGAAGAGTGTTTCCCAAAACTTCATGTATATCATGTACATCAATATGAGTCCATTTAGAAATAAGGTCTTTGAAAGTATAAACAGTAATGTCATCCTGTATTTAGAGTTTGACTTAAATACAATGATTGGTGCCTTTATAGGACTAATGAGAAGAGCACAGGAAAAGAAGAGACAGAGACACCGGGAAAAAGGCCATGTGGTGACAGAAGCAGATATTGAAATTACATTTCCCTAACCCAAGGAGCAGCAGCAACTAGGAAGGCATAACAGAGTAGACTCCTCTGCAGCCTGTGGAAGGAGTATGACCATACCAACACCTTAATTGAAGACTTCAAGTCTCTAGACTTAGGAGGAAACACATTTATCTTGTTTTAGGCCACTCTGTTTATGGCAATGTGTTACAGCAACCTTAGGAAACAAATTCAGGGGAAGTAAGAAGGTCTCATCGTTTGACTCCCCAAGGGACAACCTCATAGGTCATTGCAGTTCTATAGCCAGGCCTGGTGGTACATGCCTGTAATTCCAGTGGCTGGGAGGCTGAGATAGGAGGATCACATGATCAAGGTCAACCTCAACAATTTAGTGAGACCCTCAGCAACTTAGCAATACCCTGTTTCAAAAAAAAATTTAAAATAGGGTTGGGGGGGTATAGCTCAGAGGTAGAATGCCCCTAGGTTCAATCTCCAGTACCCTCCCCTCTAAAAAAAAGTCACTGCAGTTCCAGAACTACCCATAGGATCAATTAGTCTTTTGCACAATGGCATGATAGTTTGGCTGCTCATTCAGCTCAGTCCTGCATCTCTCACTGCTCTTTATGTGCTATTTCTGAGCTCTTCCCAGTAACCCTCCTGTACTCAAGTTTTCTACCCCAGACTGTAGTTTCTAGGGAGCCTGACCTATGGTAGTGGGAGTGGCAGGAGGAGTGGCCCTAGGAAGGAATTCTAAAATTATATTTTGGAGCTCCCCCCCCAAGACCAGCTAGCTAAAAATGAGGACCTTATCACAAGTAATAAGTAGAGCATGAAAAGCCCACAGCATTGCTCTTCCATTGGTATTGAACTCATAATTGCTAGGACTACTTTGGGGGAAAGTAGTAATTAAAAGGACTATGTAATCAGATGGCTCTTGCTGGTTGTTATCAATGCATTAAAGAAAGACAAAGACAATCTAATGGTAATTAATCACCAATTTAAGACAAACTATAAAAGCCTCCTTGACAGTACTGGTTCACTATATCAATAACATCATGTTAAATGAATCAGATAAGCGAGAAACAGCAGGTATGTATAGGTCTTGGTAAGACATGTGCTACAAAGAATGGGAGATCAACTCTGCCACATCAATGAAGATTTTAGGACTCCAAGTTTTCTGAGACACACTAGGACATTGACTGCAAAAGAAAAGATGAATTATTGTATTTGGCATCTACCACCACTAAAAGGGATTTTTCCCAAAATCTGGTAGACCTCTCACATTCCAAAAGGAGCACATTCCACACTTGGGTACTGTTCTGACCAAGTTACCAAACAACATGTGATGCTGACATGTTTGAGTGCATCTCAGAGCAGAAAAGAGCTCTGCAACAGATCCAGTCTGTGATGCAAATAGATGAGCCAACTGGGATCTACATCTGAATAGACTTTATGGCACTAAAGGTAAGGATGGTAGGGAACAATGCTATGAAGTACTTACAGGAAGAGAGTCACAAGGTAGATCCCCTAGGGTCTGGAAAAGGGCACATATGCAATGGAAACTCTATATCATTCTCTAACACTTCCAGCATACTATTGGGCTTCAATAAAAGCAGAGCAACTGATCATGAATCATCAGATGACCATGTGATCAGAGCTACTTCACATGACCTGGGTTCTTTCAGACATGCCAAATCTCAAGGTCAAGTGAGTTTAACAGAAATTTATGATAAGATAGAAGTGAATGTGTGGAATTGGGTAGAAGCACGGCCAAAAGTCACAGCAAGCCATGTTGTACAAACCCATGGGAGTTCCCTCAAAAACATAAAAGAAAGATTGAGATATCAGAAAGTAGAAAGTCTAGGAAAGACAAATACAGACAGATCCATTAGACTAGGCATGAATTGTGAAGATTTACTATTTCTTGTCAATGCCCACTAAAGAGCATCTTTCTCAAAAGAGGCACCGACGGAACAGCCAAGCACACAGAATGACTGATCCAGGAGATACTAGCCGCCTCTGTCACTGGCCACTCCCATGCTGGTAAGAAGGGCTAATAAGGTGCATCAGTCACAACTATAAACTGGAGAGAACAACAACCTCTCATTTTCCAGGACTGTTAAGTGTATCAAATGCATTAACTCATGGACCCAGTAAAGCCTTCATAACTATTAGCTATGATTATTATTCTCATTACTGTTTGCAGGAGTATGAATTACTAGAAGGCATGATGTGAGTATATACTCAAAACTTTGAATATGTTCATAACTTTTTATAGGCTATGTTAAATTATATTCATCAGAATTTGTTCTAAGGAAATAGAAATACACACAAAATGTGCCCACAAGATGTTGTATTAATGTTTTTAACCCCCCCCCAAATTAATACAATATAAATAACAACTGGTTGCCGATTGACTCAATGCACTATTTTATGTTCAAATAATATGAAAGTGCACAGATGCTGAAAGTTAACTTCTTGCAAAATACATAAGAATGAGTGAAACAGCAGGTCTTAAGAGATAAAATCATACCAACTTTGTTTTAGTATAAGCTTATATTTGGAAAAAAAAATGGACTGATATGCATATAGAGAGGTTTGTGGGTGTAACATTACATTAAGAAGGAAAACAAACCATTTAATGAGTGCATAGGAAAAATTCTGTTTTAAAATTCTGCAAACACAGAAATGAATCCATGATTCGATTCTGAAGGGGAATTAGTTAAAAATAACAATACCTGTGAAAACACCACTGGAACAAACTGCTGAGGTGACTGTTCAGAAATCATAGTGATGCTGTACCCCACAACTTTTCCTCTTGTAGCATTTTCTGCTGGCTTCTCCCAGGAGACATTGAGAGAGGACGATGAGAGTGGAGAGACTGAAGGAGGGGTCATGAATACTGGCGCTATCAAAGACGAAAACAACAATGTCAAAGCAAAGAATGCCGTCGATCTGAGTTCTCAAACTCAGTCACATGTTTATCCTAGCTTGTGAAAGACCTTATTCATTATAAAATATTCTAATTTTAAAAATCAAAGACTGGTATTTATGAAGGTACTTTTAGAAAATGTCATCTGCAAGGATATTATCCATCTTTATATTATCAATTAAGATATTTTTTGATTTACAAAGTAAAAATGTTAGAGGACTTTGCTTGTATTCATAAAGATAGTTAGTAGATAACTGGGTAAAAGACCACAGGTGTTATGAATATTTGAAAGGAATCACAAAAAAATAACAGAATATATCTCAGTTTGCAACATTCAGAATAATGTATAATGATACACTGGATTTCTTGTGTAAAAAAATATTTCACTGAACCAAACCAATGCAGTTGGGAAAATATTCCTCTTCAGGAAGAGGTAAGTCTAAAATGTTTTAAATAACCCCAAAGAAATTCTTCAAGTTTTCGGTAAGTCTTGATTGAAATGTTCAAGGTATATACACACCATACATTTCCCCTGCCATCCTTGAGCTCTTTATATGGATTTTAAATGAGCTAACCAAAGGTGTATTACCAGAGGACCTCATCGCACTTTCATTAGCCAGTGACCCATAAGATGATGAGGGTCCAGTATTGCGGCTTCACCCATTACTTTTCCTTTCTGACCTTGACTTCCCCCTTCAGAATGCCATGCCTCATCACTTGTGCTATCATGGCACTATTATTTGTCCAAGATGGCTGGCAGTCATTGAGAGATGCTCAAGCACAATGCACATTTTATTCATGAAACGATTCCCTTGGACATCGACCTAAAGCTACCCTCGTCCTCCACAAGTCCTAACGGATCAGATTCAGATCAGGATTTGAGTGTCTTTAGATATATGTAGATTCAAAGCATAACAGAAATGCATTTGTTTTCTTAAATGCTCACAAAATTTGAAGTGTATTTAATGTAAAGAAGAAGATGGAAGACTAAAAAACAATAATTCATTTACTCTAATGAAGATATCTTAAGAAACTTTAAATTGTTGCCCTCCTTCCTTGCCACGATACCAACTTCTTTTAAGCATACGTTTGAATTATAGGTGCGCAGGTCTCTGCCATTATGTGTAACTATTTATTTTAGAAAGGACAAAAAAAAGCACAGATTTGTGAAATATATAACAATTCCCTATTTTACTGCACAGAATGAGGAGCAAGATGGGGCAAGTGGCAAATCCACTCCAGGACTGGAAACCAACTGGTATTTTAAGGAACGATTTCCCACAGTCTAGGAATATAGTTAAGTCTTCTGTCCCATGAATTAATAGCTACTTTTTTTCCTAAAATTTACTGCAAAAACTTTATGATCTTGAGTTACTTATGCAACCAACTCACATTTTTTCCTTTGCCCATGTAAGTTTATAATTATTGCTTCCCATGGCATTGTTTTAACACTATTAATTTTAATTTCAGGCAGCAGTTCCATTCAGATGTTTTTAGGGCAGAGTTCAAAGCACTGATCTTTACCTGATTCTCCTGTCCTTGCTGAGATCCAGGCAGAAGATACATTTCCAGCCATATTGACAGCCAAGACTCTAAACTGGTACTCAGTGTAAGGGTCCAAGCCGGTAATAGCTATAGCTGCTTGAGGAGGCTCTAGTGCATTTTCATCTACTGATTCTGCAAAGGGGTGAGGACTAAGCCAGCCATGGCTCTGAAATACACGACTTTCTTCAGTAGATCTCAATCTCCTCATGTATAATTCATATCTTATAATTATTCCTAGAAAAGTTAAGCAGTAAACCAAGGTGACTCAGACAAAGGGGTTTTCTCAGAGGTGGGGTAGGGACAGAGCACTTAAAGAATACTGGCTTTCATTATTTCAGCTAGATCACTTGTCAATTTTTTAGTAATCAGGATATAGTAATTTAATAGTCTAGATGATGGGAACTTATAAAAGAGAACACACTGTTGAATATATGGTTATATGGAATAGTATTAAAGGCATAATCATAAGAAAAATCAAAAGAAGCATATAAATACAAAATAACTATAATTTGTCTTAGGAAAGTGAACCTTTTCAAGATAGATGCCCAAAATTTCTACAAAGGATAGCTAGTTCTTTTGGGAAATCTTACTATTGTAGCTCAAGTTTATATATGTACACATTTGGAGGTTTTAGTTTATTTACTGTTTAACGTAAGCCCTATTTTCATAAAGAATATAGTTAATTCTTATCCAGTTTAACCATATAACTTTAAAAAATAAAAGGTTTTTGTCATAGTACACACAAGATATAAATTACTAAAACCCTATGAATGTGTGTCTGGCCTATATAACCAAGGGTTCAGTTGTATGAACACAAAAATTAACTTAATGGAGTCAGCTAGCCTATATACATATTTTTTGTATTATTTTATATCCTTTTCTTGCTTAAAAGTACTGCTTATGGGTGCCCTAACTTGTGACACAGTCAAATATAATGCATTTCAGAAGTGAGTTTCCAATTATAAACATCATTTGTGTTATGGCAGATGTCATTAAGAGCAAAGATAATATTAGCCTTTTAAGGGGCAATTTAATTGAGTGGAATTTGTTATGAGATTACAAAAAATACACTTGTTCCACTAACCAGAAGAAATGGCATCTTCTATCTTTAGGAATTCTTAATTATAATATTATATAATTACTTTAAGATATGGTTACCAGACTTATTGAGCAATTCCAAATACCTAGACTCTCATTCTTATTCAAGACAAGGAAGCCTAGGCCTTAAATTCTTACCATTTGGTTCTATAGGTGGAGACCACTCTAAATGAAGTTCTGTGGAACTCATTTTCTGTATCTCAGGTGGATTCAGCCTTTGGGGAGGTGCCTGGGCTGTGGTCACCATAATTGGCAAGCTATGTAGACAGCCCCCACTAGTACATGCCTGTACAGAAAAGTTGTACTTGGTGAATGGGACCAGATTCCAGATGGTTGCTGAGGTTTCCTGACCTTCATAGGGAACACATGGCTGAATGTCAGCCATAGGAATACAGGACAAAATATATTTCTCTATAGGACCAGAATGATTGGAAGGTGCACTCCAACTAAGCGTTACAGAATCTGAGCTAACAGGAATAATATAACTTAAGTTCAAGTGTCCCTCAGGGACCCCTGGCTTTGTCCTATAAATGACAGCTGTGCTCCTTGTTGAACCATGCACACTGGTGGTCTCGATGTAGTATGAATATGTGGTATATGGTGACAAGGAAGTGTCTAAGAAGTACTGAGTATCTGAAATGAAAAGGAAAGAAAAAAAATGACAGTTACTTACATTTCACAGATTAGTAAAGAATCATCTCTTTTCACTATATTATCTAACCACATACACTCTACCAATTCACTATTAGGAATAAGAGTATGTTTCATGTTTTGAAAGCAAAATAAAGCAAATACTGGTTGCTTTTATTATTTGGCAAAGAAAAGTATCATTTGTAGTAAAAGAATACTTAAAATCTTTAGTTCTTGATTTACTCTTTGTAGAGTTCTTTGACAGAATTTCTAAGACAAAGATTTGCAGCCTTTGAAACAGAAATAACTGCTTCCTCTGTATAACTGGTTTACTCATTAAATGCTAACACTAGAACAATGGTCAGCAACCACCACCCAGGATAAAATCTGTCACCTGGCCAACACTTTGACTAGAAACTTTCCTGATTTTCTAGCCTATAGAAATTTTGTAAAATTATAAATGTTTGTTTGCAGCTGCTAAATTTGGGGGACATTTGTTATCAGCAATGGAGAATTTACACACAAGAGAAGTTCTTGACAAGCAGGATTTCTATGTATGAAAGACTGTGTGGTAGAAAGAGGAGGTTGGAAAAAAAGATGAAGCTAGGGAGTGGACCAGATCAGCCATGTACCTCAACTCTCTGTTGTCTAAAGGAACAGGAAGCACATTGTAGGACTGTGAAACAGAAATGCCAGAGTGGCTCCTTCCTGCTCCATTGTGAGACTTTGTGTGTGGAGCGGGAGAAAGTTTCCATTTCACAGACACTCTATGTTAATATTAAGGTCCCATCATATTTACATGCTTATGTAGTCAAACAGAGTCTTATTTTAGTCCAAAGTGGTTTTAGGGTGGTAAAGTTGATTGTTGAGAGCCAGTGGACCTCCTATGGGACCATCTGCGGCTGGGGCAAGGGGACCTCTGGGAAGACCAAGGTTGGATACAGGACATGGGGTGGATCTTGAAAAGTTATCAGCAATAGCAACAACCTAGAGAAAACTAACAGTGGAGTGTTCATGAGAATCTGAACTTAGGGAACCTAGAAAAGACTAAGATAGTAGAGTATTCATTAGAAACTAACCAAGCTGAGAATGAACATGTGTTCACCAACGTCATGCATCATGAAATTAATACCACCAGAGTGCCAAGGATGAAGATCAGGCTATCTATACCTCAAAAATGAGCCAATATTTTCTTGAGGACCCTGTGCAAAGAGCCAGAGGGAAACTTCCCTTCCCCTAAATTATGTTAGTCATGGTGGCTATGGAATGGAATGATGGATAATTTAAGAGTAAGTATCTGAGTAACTTCATAATTCTGTTATAGATGCCATTACAAATTCTTCTTGAAAATAGATTAAGCGTTATATTAAAGTACAACCAGAATGCAAAAAGCAGAGTAATTTACACAAGGAATATTTAAAATAAGGAATTATTAATTACAACAAGGTTTTTATTTCTAAGGGATATGGAAAACTCCAAAGCATACATGAATAGAAGAAACTGGGAAAAAATTATTGCCTCTAGTGCTAAGGCAGAACACCCAATGAAGAAACATATTAGGAAAAGTCTCTGGGGCAGAGATTCAGACTTCATGGGGAAAGGTACAGCTATAGCCCCCTGGATATTGGAAATGTTTGCTGAAGTTTTCTGAAGACAAGTGTCCTTGAAGAGCTGCCCTTTGTGGTGCCTGAGGAGCCATACTACAGAAGGCGCTAGAAAACCACTTTACAGTGTGCCAAGGTAGGCTGTTCATAATGGGGTACAGCACCACAGGGCTCATTGCAGAGTACTTACTGAATGCTTGTCATTTGAAAAATGAGATATTATCTCAAAAGATAAGAATGTATAAAAGTAGTTTATTGGAAATTAGAGCAACAACAGAATCAGGATAAGAATATGCAGATGGGAAGGACTACCGTATAAAGCCACTTATGGTATAATCTAAATAAACACACTTAAAAGGGTATAAATAGGGTACCTAATAATGACATTATAACAAAAAATGAGACAGGTTAAAAGAGCACTTATCTCCAGATTGCTTTCCTTGGTTAGGATTAATATCTTCATTTGTAACTCTGAGTTTGAAAATTTGATGATGTACCATAAACCTCTGTACTTCCAGGGCAATATGTTCACTCTTGACGCAACATTATTTGTGATCTTGGCTGATACCTTCCTGGCAGGGATCACTACCCCTAATGTACCACTCCAAAGCTAGTGCACCACCCCAAACATGTCACTAATAAGATTCCCTGAATCTACCTTGTTTTTCATATACCTCCACACCATTTAATATATAATTTTGTCTATGATAATAACTCTTCCTTCCCTAAAGCATCTGGCCAATTCAGCTCATGTCACCTCTCTATAGTGAAGCTTTCAATGGTTCCCAATTACCACTATTGCCACCATGGATACCAGTGACTTTTTGCCACTCCCAACCCACCTTGTGCTTTCCAAATATTCTGAGCTCACCCTGGCTAGATATTTAATCTATAACACTGTGCTCTGGCTTTCTTATCTATCTCCCCTCATAAGGAGAACTGTTCCTTCTATCTTTGTATTTCCAGAGGTTGGTATAGTTCCTGGTGTGGAAGAAGCACTGAATGAAATTTTATTGAAGAAATTAATGACTTTCCATACACATCTGATCTACGTCCTAGGAAAGCACAATAGTATTAAGAATCTTATAAAAACAGTTGTTTATCATCTTCTTTTCTTTCTCATCCCTCCCCTATATCTTTCATTTCTTTTTCTCAGAGCAAACTTAATCATCTCAAAACTTGTTATATTTATCTCTTGATGTGCTATGGGGTAATAAGTGATGATATTAAAGTTGGAAATGAATAAATAAGGTAGAAATAAAATCTTGGAGTTTACTAAGATATATTTTTGTTTAAACCCCTAAGCTTAAAATATGTAAATGTCTCCAGGTGATATAAGCAATTCTCATCTGTTGAAAGGACCATCTGTTTCCCCATGGAGAAGCTTCCTTGGATATTTAAGGACTATACCCAACTCAGGTAATCCCACATGAGAAACAAGTTACATGAGTACAGATTTGGGGCATGGGAAGAGGATACAAAGCATGCTCAGATCCGCCTGTTGATTTTACTGTCCTCTAATCTTTTTCCTGGAAAGAGGGTACATTTGCTAATCTGGCTTTCATCAGTAATGAAGATGACTTTTATTTTAAACTTCCTATTATATCTAGAGTTCCTTTGGTTCAAAAATCAAATAGAAAAACATAAGTATAATTTACTAACCACTCCCTAAACCTGTAACATTAAGAGTGTCCTTTTCCTCTAACTGTTCTCTCCATACCAATGACACCTAAGATCGCTCTGAGCAAGCCAGACTGAAGATACAGCAAAGACATTAAATCCTTATTATGAACAATTCCAAAGTGTGAACTTGTCCTCTGTGCTTTACTCTTCCATTTCTGAAAGTCTATGGAGATGCAAATTAATTAAAGTTTATTTAGGGAAACCTTTGGAATACACCTTAACTATTACTAATAACAAGAAGTTTGAAAGTCTTAAAGATGAAAATATACTAGAATATCATGCTCCTAGAGAAAAACTACTGCCATATAGAAACCTACAGTATACTAGGACAGCTAAGAAAAGTTTGTCTTCTAGAAAAGGATTCTATAATGGTCTCAACCAAATGATCTGACTTGCTTGGAAGACAACACTATTAATTTTCTTTGAAAAGTTCAATGATTCTCCACCTATAATTCCAAATGTCTTTATTTAACCCAAGATTTGTGTTCATTCAACTGAATGTAAGTAGTGTTTCCTTTTGATATTACACATGCTAACCATGTACTAGAAATGGAGTAATAAATAGGAGGGTATTATTAGAATGTTACAAAGTTCTGGCAGTGTTAAACAATTGTTCTTACTGTTCAAATGCCATCATGCAGATAATTTTCATATCATTAATTATGATTATTGTCAAAAAATGCCAGAAGTGGTATTTTTAAAGAAAACTATAATTTTAGGAAATAATATCTTGTTTAATAGTATTATATAAATCTCTGATTAGTGAATGAATATGCATTTATTATGTAACACAGTTATTTGGATTCTATATTAGTGTAATTGTGAAAAAGAGCCAGACTTTTATATTCACATGTAATGTTCTATAAAATAGATCACATATGTTACTACAGAAAAGATGGGTTGATTGGTATCACTGAGAGTTTTATGTTTAATTTTGCTATTGAATTAAGCTCTGTGGAAAATAGGGTGACCCTAATTTGCAACCTGACAAATAATTCAACCAGTGGTACTCTCATCTTCAAAATCATTTTCAATATTTTTATAACTCTTCTCTTCTTCTATCACAAAAGTTTAAGTTTCAGGACACCTGGATCATGCTGATATTTGGAAGAAAATAAACATTTTAGTAGCGGGTTTTTAGGATGCTTTGCCAACATGGCAGATGTAGACAGATGTTCATTTCACTCTGCAATCTGCATCATGAGGTTCAGAGTTTCCATTAACTTCAAAGAAGATGTGGAGTACCAAAGAGTCATTTAGTGTTAAGAGAAAGTGGCAGGCATAACGGTCTAGATACAATAATACAAAATTAGGTGTAAAATATAGCCTACCATAATAGATACAAAATAAAACTGTGTGCTATGCAAGAGTTTTAAAGTCAACTAATATTTCAAAAGAAGACATAGTCCTATAACCATTTTAAGGAAGGTTATGGAACATAAGTGTTTTGACATAACTTTATATACTTTTCTAACTAATTATGCATGCTAAACTAGAATTACAAAGTTGAGTTTTAAAGAGAACAGAATGGAAATGAATTGGAATTACCATTTCGAGATTTTCTAAACTAGCTTCCTAAAGTAGCTTGTAGATAAACAAAGCTAGAAGCAAAATTCAGGGAAGACAGACCTGGAAGAATATGAAAATTCCATTTCTTCATTCTGTTTGTAGGAAAGCTGTATCTAAAACATCTGAGTAAAGGTTTTTAAAGATTATAGTTTCTCTGTAGTTAGACTACAAACTCACTTAAAACCTCTGTATTACAGATGCAAAGACAGCCTTCCTGGCCTGCTCACATCCTTCCTCTTTCAAATTAAATTCAGGTTATGTTCTATCTTTAAGGAAATAACAATGTATGCATAAAATTTCATTATGTTCTTGAATAATAGTATTCTGATTTCAGATAAAGAAGTCGGTTTTTTAAACCTAGGAACATAAAAAGTAGAATCCTTTAAAATGAAATATTTGATAAATTTTCTATAATATTGCATCCAGAAAAAGAAAAATTGATATTTTATTGTAAGTACTCCAATATTTTTAATTAAAATATTATAACTCACAGATTTTCATACATTTTAATTATCTCAATGTCATTTTTAATCATTTATTTGTAAACTAAGATATCATTTCATAGATTATTATAGCCCACAATTTAGTTGGTATATCACTATTGATTATATTATGCTATATGTAATAATTCTGAAATACTGTCAATATATTAATTATATCTAATATTTGGGTATTTGGGTATAGTATAAGTATGAACACCTTGGTGATTTTTTTTGTCTATTTGTGATTATTCATTTGAGATAAACTCCTTAAATATGTTTGATGAATCAAATAGGATTCAAAAGGGGAAGCTTTTTTGTTCCTTTTATTAATTTATTACATAGGAAAAGTTGTGCCTATGAATCATACAAACACCACAGAAGTTCTCCACACCTTCATCAAGGTTGTATGGAGCTATTTCTTCTATCTCTGAGAACTGATAAACATTAAGTGCTTAACAAATAATATGCACCTCATTTTTATTACATTTCTTTGTTTATCATTGAGATCTATAGTATTTCTCTACTTAAAACCCTATGTGCTAGCCCAGCTTGGTGGCACACACTTGTAATCCCAGTAGGTGGGAGGCTGAGACAGGAGGATCTCATGTTTGTGGCCAGCCTCAACAATTTAGTGAGGCCCTCCACAACTTAATGAGACCCTGCTTCAAAATAGAATAATAAAATAGGGGTGGGGATGTAGCTCTGAGATAGAATGCCCCTGAGTTCCATCCCAAGTACCACAAAAAAACAAAAACAACAACAACAAAACTCTGTGTGCCAAACAGAGAAAATCACAACATTTATCCTTGTTTTCTTGATGTCAAAGATCTTAACTCATGTATCAATTCTGAGAATATTTTATGTTTACATCACCAAACTCTTAAACTCACTGTATGGGTAGTGATCTTCAGATGTGTAGATTTCAAAACCATCTCTGAATAAACTATAAGTAAGCCAGTGGGTATTTGGAGAATCAGGTGGACTCCAGGAGAGATTGATAGCAGAAGAACTTTGAACTTGCCCTCTGGGTGGAGGTTGCTGGGCTGGAGCTAAATTACAATAAAGAGAGCATTTATTAGCAAAAGCAATCAATAAGCACACAGGTAAACTAAAGCAAGATATCCAGCAAAGAAGCCTTTCTGAATCAGGATTACTTTACCAAAAGGACATATGATTTACCAAGATATTAATAAACAAAAGGTATGCATCATGAGTTCTCTAAAACAAAGCTTTTTATCTATAAGTATAAAACAAAGTTGTAGGTCAAAACAGCTGACATAAATATAGTGAGGGGAAAAATCATAATGGTTTGCACTAAGTACTATCCCCTCCTTTTTTTTTTGAGAAATTTCTACTTAACTAATGTAAGAGCTGACATAACTTCCTCTGAAATTTGAAATTTAAGTTGTATCAGTAGCATGGCGGTGCATACCTATAATTCTAGTACTTGGGAAGCTGAGACAAGTTTGAGGCCTACCTCAGCAATTAAGTGAGGTCCAGTTTCAAAATAAAAATGGGCTGGGAGGTAGAACACTCCTGGGTTCAATCCCCAGTAACACACACACACACACACACACACACACACACACACACACAATGTAGCAGAGAAAAAAATGGCAATAATCAAGAATACAAAAGACAATAAATGCTGGTGAAGATGTGTGGAAATAGGAACACATATACTGTAGGTAGGATTGCAAATTAGTGCAACTACTATGGAGATCAGTGTGGAGGTTCCTCAGAAAACTGGGAATTGAACCACCAAATCATACAGATATATCATACCTGGGTATCTTTCCAAAGGGATTGAAATCAGAATATTATAGTGATACACACATATCCATACTTATAGCAGCACAATTCACAATAGCCAAATTATGGAACTAACATAGGTATCCATCAACAGATGAATGGATTACAAATTTATGAGACAGACACACAATGGACTTCTATTCAGCAATAAAGAAGAACAACATTATGTCATTTACAGGAAAATGGAAGGATGTGGAGAACGTTATATTGAGTGAGATTAGGCAGTCACAGAAAGTGAACTTCTTCTCTCATATGTGAAAGCTAGGGAGTAACTGGGATACGAAGAGGGACTTTAGATAAAGAGTGAAAAACCTCAGTGGAGTAATGGAGGTGGTCTAGGGGAGGTTGGTAGTGGGAGGAAGGAGAATTAATGAAGGAAATATGACCACTGATGTGTACGTATGTGAAATTATCAATGTCAGGTACGAGGAAGGGGAGGGAGAAGGGTAGGAGCTAGGGAAAGCCTGCCAAATGTTGTATACAAGTATGTTCCTATTATTCTGAACTTCATTATGATGTGAGACTACAATGTACCAATAAAAGTATATTTTAAAAAATTGTAGCATATTTTTTGGACTTTTAAGAGGAAGTTTCCCATTCTGTTAAGCACACTACTTTGTCTCGCTTCATAGCACACAATCTAAAGAAGGAACATTGCTAATGTAAATAGCTACAAATGTTAAATTATCTAAGTATTTTTAGTTAACAATGTAATATACTGTACCAGTACTTGCTTGAGGTGTTTTTAAGAGGTAATATGATTGTTTATCATGTATATAAGTACATTAACCTAACTACACACACACACACACACACACACACACACACACACACCATAAAAACATTGTCTTCTCTCACTACAAATTTTTCTGTTTTCTTAAGGAGACTACCTAGGTTTTGAGAGTGAGATTTTTGTCCTCTATCCCCAAGAACACACACAAAGGAGAAAAAATTTAAGGACAATCAACCACAAAGATGTATAATCCCCATCTCTGTAGAACAGTATAAACTTCTCAGACTTTCTTACTAAATAACATGTCAAAAGCATAGACTGCTAAATGATCTTCCTTTCTAAAGCTTTAATCATTTTAAGAAAAAATTTTAAATCATGTGTAGATACAAATCCATGAAATAAATGATCAGTATTTTATATGAAATACCTGCAGGTGCTTTGTGACTGTAGAGGAAAGGGAAAGTGCATTGAAATTAAGTAGTTTGGGGAGAACATAGTAAAATAGCTCTTTTCAAAAACAAACAAACAAAAAAACCCAAAAATGATGCAACACTCCAGGTCCAGGAAACAGCAGAACTAACTATGCATGCCAGGGCTCTTCAAGACCTCCCTGAATCTAGGATCAGTGATTCACTAGTATAATTACAATGCACTAATAATAAAGTATAAAACAACCAAAGCTATATGCATGAAACAAATATACATGTGATATATATATAATCAAGTAATATTTTAAGAGCATTTAATAAAAACATACAAAATTTTATGTATTATATGTGTGCTTTCTAATGACCACATTACTGGATCCTAAGGGAGATAGATAATGTTTATATTACATTTTCAAAGAAAAATATTCAACATACACACTAGATACACTGGATTCTCCAGGTGCACTCAGCCAGTTCCCATTTTGTCTTTTTATCCTTTGGAATTGGCATTGTGGAATTAAAATTCCAACTGTCCGCATGCCTATTTAGATGTATGACAAGAGTGGTCACAATCTCAAGTGAACATAGAAGAACAGAATTGATTCTGAATTGCACCTCATGTTCTCGAGTTCAGGATGCACCACATGTGATATGGTCCCTTTCATGAAGCCCTGACAGTACACTTGATACTTTCACTGGAGTTTGAATTGAAGATTTTAAATTTTGTTGTTCTTGGTGAAACCACAAATATTCATTAATCTCCCCACTGATGGAATTCTTAAAGAATTTCACAATTCATAGCAATTTAATGTTTTTAATGAATATTAGTTATTTTATCTAAAAACTCTGCATGCTAACAGGAACATACATATTTCAGTTACAGCAACCAAAACTGACTATTTTCTAAGACAGAAAAATACTTTGGGATGTCTAAAAGAGATATTTCATTCCATACCAAAGGGTATAAAAATGATTTGCATTGCATGAAAGAAAAGTTCTTCATATACATAGACTGCTTTCAAACATTAATTTGTTTACTTGCTATAAGCATCCCAAACCACAATCTTGTCTGTCCTCCTAGTATAAATAAATAACACCTGTTTGGCATTTACATAAAAATTTATATAGACTTAAAGGTTTACATGGTTCAAATCACTTTAAGAATAAATATTATAAAATCTTGAGCACTAGGTAATTTGAACCTACCCTTTATGTGCTCTAAGAATTCATATGCTCATTCATCAAAATTGTCAAGATTGGTTTCTGCATATGCCAGATTGTCTTCTAAGGTATGCAAGTATAACATTGTGAGTAGACCCATGTGTTTGGGAGCCATGATCTTGGATCTCAGTTTGGGAACTTTCGTCATCATATAAGTATAGTTAGGTATGGATTTGGTTCTCTGAACTTCTTCTTGCTTATAGTAAGAGCATGAGAGAGTCTATTACTCGGGGTTATTTTGAGAAGAAATTGTGTGTGTATGTGTTCATCTGTGTATACAGGGATGCGTGTGTGTATAACTGTTTAATAAGTATCATCTTCTTTTTCTCTACACTAAAAATACATAGCAAGGCCTCCTTATTATTACATCCCAACCACTGAAAAGAGTTTCTTTGTCAGTAGTACACATACATAAGATTTACTAATTGGAAAACTACATTTTATCTTAATATTCTGATGAGAAAGTGAACATATACACATATCTTACACGTGATTCATATGTCAAATGCCAGAAAGACACAAGAGAGTACATAGTCAAGCAGCAAAGGAACAAGTAGTAGAAATAATTTTGTACAGTTACATTGTATGTTCCCAGAGAAATGGATGATAATTTCTTTATTCAAATCCAAGCTCAGAAGATGAGATAACAGAGAGCAATGATGGCTGGCAGGAGCGAGCTTCAAACACTAAAATTCTTTGTAGGAATCTCATTCTGCTAAAAGAATAACATTGAGAATTTGTGAACTGTATTCTTAGTAATTATATGAAAGAGAAAATAATGATTAGAAGAATTACTGCTCTGGACCTGGTTCTGCTCAACAAATGATTATTTGGAAACAGAGAAAAAACAGAAATATTAGACAAAACTACTTCTCTCTATATTTCTCAGGTCTAGCCACTGCCCTATAAAGATAGTATCTATATTACCTCTATCTTTTTGCTTTGCCATCTCTACAAGGTTTCAAGTGGATGAGTATCAAGTCCACATTCAATAGAGAGTAAGTCCTGTTCCTATAAGAATACAACCCTGGAGTCGCACATATCACTTCTCTTCCTATCATTTTGGCTAAAGAATTAGTGCTATAGCAATGCCTAGCTACACTTGAAGATGTGACCTTTGAACTCAGCTCTGTGTTCTGCTGGTAGGGAAAAAAAGGTAATAATGATCAGTAAGAAATTAAGACACCTGTAATCTCAGTACTTGGGAGGCTGAGATAGGAGGATCACAGGTTTGAAGCCAGCCTCAGTAAGGTAGCAAAGCTCTCTGCAACTTGGTAAGACCCTCTCTCCAAATAAAAAATAAAATAGGACTGAATGTAGAATGCCTGTGAGTTTAATTCCTAGCACCACACACACACAAAAAATTAAAATGTCTTTCTCAGATAGATTAAAATTGACAGTTGATAGAAAATTATAAAATATATTTAAAACGTAAAAGGAGATTGCAGTCTTCTGGTTATAACAGCATTTACTAACAAAATGGACAAATTTTAACCACTTCATGGAGCCCCAAATCAACCAAAGGCAAAAAACAAATTGGAGACATTTACTATTGACAAACTAGTAGATCTCTGAGTAGGAACAGCAGAAGTCTGGTACTCCCATCCTCCTGTTTCATAGTCAAGTGTGTTAGTTTTGCCAGAGTACAACTGACTTAAAGCAACTTTTTAATTTAATTTTTAATTGTGTTGTTATTGTTGTTGTTTACTACTAGGGATTGAACCCAGGGGCATTCTACCTCCAAGCTATAAACCCAGTCCACCTTTTTTTTAAATTTTGAAAAAGGGTTTCACTACATTGCTGAGGGTCTCCATACGTTGCTGAGATTGGCCTTGAACCTGTGATCCTCCTGTCTAAGCCTCCCAAGTACTGGGATTAGAGGCATGTGCCATCATGCCTGGCTTCGAAGCAGTTTTAATAGCAGAGAGAATTGATTTGATCTGGGGTTTGGGGAAAAATTCAAAGATTGCCAGTTAAAAGGTGGCAGACTCAACTGGGAACAATGAGTACAACTCAGGGCTATATTAGCTGGGTTAAGTGGTGAGCGCACCAAGGAACAAACCAAGTGAGCCTGGATATGGAAGCCACAGAAGGACTCAGGTGAGCTCTCCACAGATTCCTGGCTCACTGGTAAACTATGAATGTGTTGGGAAAGGCCAAGAGTCAGGGAAAAGTGAAGGCCAAGGAGAATTGAGAACTACCTCAATTGAGAACTACATCAAGGAGAATTGAGCACTACCAGAATGTATTCCCAACCCACAGGCCTATCGATTGGCAGAAGCTGGCCATCTTCCACAAGTCTGGGACTATTTGTGCACAAGGACTGCCCAAATCCTTGCCTGATTCATACAGGGGTGACCCCTAGGAAGTCATGCTAGAAGTAAAAATTAAAATTAAAAAAAAAAATGATTAGAGACAGCATGGCTGCATACTGCAGAGGAGACAGGTTTCCACAACTTAAGTCTATACATACTACTAAAAATGATCTACCAATGGAAACATTTTCAACACAAAATTACAAGACAGCCAGTGAAATTCTGAACGTTACTAATACAAAATTGCAGTGAATAGAGACTGAATGGTCCCCAATATTGAATATAGCAACCAAAAAGAAAATCTGTAAGCAAGAATTACATATATAAAACTCCCCATCAAAACTAAAAGTAATATAAAGATATCTCCAGTTATTTTTTTAAAGTATAGGGAGATCATTTGTTTCATGTTAGCAGACCATGGAATATTCCATTTTTTTGTGTCCATGAATTTGTCTATTCTAGATACTCTATATAAATGGAATCATACAATATTTTCCTTTGGTGTCTACCTTATTTCACTTAGTATAATATTTTCAAAGTTCATCCATGCTAGCGCATGTATCTGAATTCATTTTATGGGTGAACTATTTCATTGTGTATTACCACATTTTCTTTAGCCATTCATCATTGATGGACACTTGGGTTTTTACTATATTGTGGCTTTTTTAAAAAATAATGTTTCTGTGACTATCTGTACACAAATATCTGTTTGAGGCCTTGTTTTCCAGTCTTTGTGTTATTTCCTAAAAAACAGAATTGCTGGATCATATGGTAATTTGATGTTTAGCTTTATGAGTAACCACCAAACTCTTCTACAGTGAATGTACCATTTTACATTCCCACCACAGAATGTAAGAGTTCCAATTTCTACATGTTCTCACAAACACTTTATTTTGTCTTTTGTAATAGCCAATAAAATGGGTATGAAACTATAGCTCATGGCTTTAATTTGGATTTTTGTAATAAATAATGATGTTGACCATTTTTTCATGTATTTATTGGCGATATGGGTATCTTCTTTGGAGAAATGTTTATTCAAATTCTTTGCCCAGTTTTCAGTTGGATTATTTGTTTTTATTTTTGAGCTGTAGCATTTGTTTGCATATTCTGGATATTAATTTATTATAAGACACGTGATTTGAAATTTTTTTCCTAATATGAACTACTATTTTGCAATCTTAAGAGTGTATTTTAATGGAATTTTTAAATTTTTGATGGGGTCTAAGTTATCAATTTTGTGTTTTGTTTCTATTATCATTTGAAAGTAAAATATCCCTCAGACCTCATGCTCTGGAGGCAGCCATGCTTGAAAGTGGCTTGCTGGGGGGGTGTGGCCTCTGAAGGCTGGGCACAGGTGGAGGTGGGTCCTAAGGATGTGGCCTTGGGAACCATATATGACCCTCTCTCCCTCCCCTTGCTCTATCTGCTTCCTGTCATCGTGCTCTAAGGACCTATAGCCCTGGATTCTGCTTGGGAGCTAGCATAAAATGGACTATACATACACAGACTGAAATCTTCTGAATCATAAGCAAATAAACCTTCCTTCATCTAAGTGTTTATGTATCAGTGTTTAGATCACATGGTGAGAATGCTCACTGAAATAGTACCCATTATTTTGGTATCATAGCCAAGAAACCAAGAAATTCTTGACAAATCCATTGTCAAGAAGCTTTTTCTCTAGTTTTTGGTTTTGTTTTGTTTTGTTTCCTTTCTGGTGGTACTGGGGATTGAATTCAAGGGCATTCTACCTCTGAGCTACTACACCCCTCTATATCTTCAGCCCTATTTACTTTTTTTTTTTTTTTGAAATAGGGTCTCCCTAGGTTGCTGAGAGTCTTGATAAGTTGCTGAGGCTGGTTTCAGATTTGTGATCTTCCTGTCTCAGTTTCCCAAGTACTGAATTACAGGTTTGTGTCATCATACCCGATTTCCCTGTTTTCTTTTAAGAATTTTATAGTTTTAGTTCTTTAGATCTTGGACCTATTTGTATTCTGTTTTTGTATGGTATGTGTAGTATAAGGGCCAGGGTCTATACTCATTCTTTTAAATGTGGACATAATAAGTTTTTCCAGCATTGTTTGTTTAAAGTACTGTACTTTCCCCATTAAGTGGACTTGGCACCATTGTTTAAGTCATCTGACCACATAGGTGAGAGTTTATTTATAGACTCTATTATTTTGCTCTGTGTAACTGTTTTTTATGGAACTAACACATTGTTTTGATTACTGTAGCTTTAAGTAAATTCATAAAATTTTCTTTTTCAAAATAGTTTTTGTTTCTGAGTGTCCTTAAGATTTTATCTGAATTTTAGGATGGATTTTTTTTCTGGTTCAGGAAAAAAATATGGCAATAGGATTCTGAGAGGGATTGCATTGTATCTGTAGATTCCTTTGGGCATTATTGTTATCTTAGTGATATTAAGCCTTTCAATTCATACACATGGGATGCATTTCCATGTAACTTTTATCTTCTTTAATTTCTTCCAGGAGATTTTACAGTCTTAAGTATATACATCTCTTTGGTTAAACTTTTGATATATTGTAAATGGAATTGTTTTCTTAATTTCTTTTTCAGATTGTTGATTGCTGGCTTATAGAAACAAAACAGTTTTGTATATTGATCTAATCACAAGCAACTTTGTTGAATTTCTTTATTAGTTGTACAAGTCATCTTGTAGATTCTTCTGAATTTTCTATGTATAGAATAATGTCATTTACAAAGATAATTTTCTTTTCCATTTGGATGCCTTTTATTTCTTTTTCTTGCCTAATCACACTGGCTAATACATCCATTGCAATCACAACACATCCATTGAATGTCAGACATGAAAGTGGGTATTCTTGTATTATACCTCATCTTAGGGAAAAACTTCTTTTTAAAAAAATCTTTTTAGTCACTTGAGTTTTTACACAGATGCTCAGACAACTCAATGTGAAATGGAGAGAAATGGCTGGATATAATATGCCAAAAAATAAAATAGAAAAAGAACTTAGATATAATGTAAAAGTAAAAAATGTAAAACTTTAAGATAAAAACACTGAATCTGGACATAGTGGCACACACCTGTAATCCTAGTACTTGGGAGGGTGAGATAAGAGCATTGCAGGTTTGAGGCCACCTTAAGAAATTTAGTGGGACCCTCAGCAATTTAGTGAGATCCTGTTTCAAAATTAAAAATATAATAAATAAAAGAGAGGGTGTGACTTGGAGATACAATGTCTCTGTTTTCAATCCCCAGTACTAATTAAAAATAAATAACTAAAAACACTGAGAAAAAATCCTTGTTAGATTGTTTAAAGATTTTTTAGGTTGTAAAAATATGATTCATAATAAAAAATCTTGCTAAATTACACTTCATAAAATGAAAAGTTTTAATTCTTTAAATCATATCACTAAATGTGAAAATTTAATTAACATGATATGAGGAGATATTTTCATGTTTTGGCTCAAAAATTTAAGGAATTCTTTAACTCAATAAAAAGACAAGCATCTTATTATAAAACATGGATAAAAGATGTGAAAGACACTTTGCCAAAGAAAACACACAAATGGTAAACAACACATGAAAAGATGATCAAGAACCTTAGTCATTAGGAAAAATGTAAATTAAAATCACAATGAGATACCACTGTACACTCACTAAAAGGCTATAATGAAATACAGTCAATGACAAGTGTTGCTGAGACTGTAGAGAAACTGAAACTCTCACAAATTACTGATGCAAATGCACAATGGCACAGTCACAATGGGAAAAATAACTTATTTTTTTATAAACTGAAAATATATTTACCATATAAATCAGTCTTTTTACTCTCGATTATACTCAAGAGGTTTTTTGGGTTTTTCGTTTGTTTGTTTGTTTGTTTGTTTGTTTGTTTGTTTTAATTAGGCCTGTACAGAGACTTATAACCATATGTTGATGGAAGCACTATTTATAACAAACACTAGAAACAATCTATATAGTCACTGATTCATGGATAAACAAAACATTGTCTACCCATAAAATGCTACACTACTTAGCAAGCAAGAAGGCCAAACAAGTGAGCCATGCAACAGCATGGGAGAATCTCAAAAACATTTGGCTAAAAGAAGCTATATACAAAAACCTAAATATTACAAACATATGATTTTATTTATACAAAATTTCCAGGAAAAGCAAAACTACTGTATCCAAAACCATATATTAGTTTTAGGGGGCTAGAAGTGGGATTAATTTGGGCACAGGAGAGACTTTGAAAATAATAAATGTGCACAACTCTATTACAGTCATATTTGAAAAATCATGAATTAATTAAAATCATTAAACTATATATTTAAAATGGTTAAAATTATGATATATAAAGTATTTTAATAAAGCTGTTAACACATTTGAAATAATGCTATGTACATACGTTAAATTACCAATGCCAATCTCAAAGACATGTACAGAGAAGGGGAAGGAGGGGAGGTGGGACCCAGAGTGAAACACTTCAAGTGTTTTGTGCATCTGTATTCCTACTACTCTATACCACAGTATGATGCATAATTAAAATGCACCAATAAAAGTATAAAAATAAAGCTGTTAATAAAAGAGATAAAGAAATGTATATAAAAATATAAAAAAACTAAGAAAAACATGAAAGTTCAACAAATGGTGTTGGCAAAACTGATTACCCCTATGTAGAAAAATAGAAATCAATTCTACCTTCTTGTTCCTTCTTGTTCTGTACTAGAGTCAACTCAAGATGGATCAAAGTCCTGAAAATTAGACCAGAAACTTTGCAGTTACTTGAAGAGGGCATAGGATCCACACTTCAATAGGACTGATAAAAACTTCCTCAATAAGACCCCCAAACCACAAAAAATCAAAACAAGGATTAATACATGGGGTTGAATTAAACTGAAGAGCTTCTATGCAGCAAAACAAATGATCAAGAACTTTAATAGAGGGGTGACAGAATGGGAGAAGATCTTTGCTAGCTATTCTCCAATCAAAGACTAATATCTAGAATATACAAAGAACTCAAGAAACTGACAGCAAAAATAAAATAAAGAATGGGTAAGTGAATTAAATAGAATACAAATGGCCAATACATATATAAAAAAATTCAACATTATTAGCAATAAGAGAAATTCAAATAAAAACTACTCTTGAATTTCATCTAATCTCAATTAGAATGGCAATCATTAAAAATGCAAATAATAGCCGGGCGTGGTGGCACACACTTGTAATCCCAGCATTTGGGAGGCTGAGACTGGAGGATCTGGGTTCAAGGCTAGTCTCAGCTACCTAGTGAGGCAGTCCACAACTTAGCGAGACCCTGTTTCAAAATAAAGAATAAAGATAGGGCTGGGGGTGTAACTCGGAGGTAGAATGCCCCTGAGTTCAATCTCCAATATTGCAAAACAAGCAAACAACAACAAAAAAACCCCACAAATAATAAAGACTGGTAAGGAAGGATATGGAGAAGTAGAAACTGATACATCATTGGTGGGTTTGCAAATTAGTGCAACCACTATGGTAAACACTGTGGAGTGTCCTCAGGAAACTAGGAATGAACGTACCATATGACCCAGTTATACCACTCCTATATAGATACCCGAAGGAACAGAAACCAGACTACCATAGTAATACATACATATCTGTTTATAGCTACACAATTCATAATAGTAAAACTATGGAACCAACCAAGGAGTCCATCAACAGAGGAATGGTTTACAAAATTAAGGGCTATACACACAATGGAATTCTACTCAGCCATAAAGAACAACAAAATTATTTCATTTGCAGAGAAATGAATGGAACTGGAGAATATTATACAAAGTATAATTAGTTGCTTATGAAAAAATGAAAGGTCAGATGTTTACTCTCATATGGGGAAACTAGGGAGAAATTGGTCACAGGAGGGACTCTATAAAATAAAGTAGAAACACTAATAGAGTGATGGAGGTAGCCTAAGGCAGGGAGGCAGGGAGACTTGAGGGAACCCTTCAATGAAAATGATGTATATGCACAAATTTATCAATGTCAGTCTCAATGTCATGCACAGGAAGGATGGGGGAGTGGGGAGAGAGCTGGGGGAGGGCTCACTGAGTACTATATGCATGTATGCCTCTATATACACACATACATACATATAATTTTAATTAAATCCACACACAGAAGTTTAGGACAAAGTGACATATCATTCACTAGGGAAGATTGCAAAAATCAAAGCTGTTAAATTCCTGTTTTGCTTCTCTCTCTCTCTCCTATCAAGGAAAATGACTATAATTTTGAAAACATGAAAGTAATACTGATAGGAAAGAGGTGAATCACCCAGTAGGGCAGCCCATTGTCAGGGAGGATCTAACTACTTTATTTAAATTCAATCTTTCTACACTTTGGAAATATGTCCTAGGATCCTACTCTGATTTCCTACTCCCCAAAATAAAAAATTCCCAGATGATATTGCTAAACAATTGTCAGTTGATTCTATGGAAGTAGAAAACACAGTAATCATTATAATGCCACATTTCTAAAACTGTGTCGAGGGGCACTGTGAGGCATTTTAATTTTCAAGAAAAACACATTTTTGACATCTGTTGGACACAGAGACAAACACTAGCCCGAGGTAGTTTACAGTTTCAACAACAGATAGCACTACATTCCTTTAGATCACTTCATATCTTTGTGAAGCCATGATTCTGGCTGGTTGTTGCTAGTATAAAAAGCCAGTACCTGTGAAAATCAAGGTGGAACAGGAAAGAAGGGGTCCCATCGACTCATTTCATAGTCAGCATTTCCCTGCTCCCCTACTGCTATCGGTGTCAATCACTCTTGCTATGTTTAGAACTCCTCTGAAAGGAGGGATCTGTCCAATTTTTTATTTTATTGAATTACCATTGCTGTTGCTAAGCTTCTAACTTTGGACAGTGTTGTAAATCTTGTAAAAATAAATAAATAAACTTAAAATAGTAGCAGTAACAACCACAAGCAGTTGAAGGGATATGTTTACTGTCAAGAACCACAATTTTTTTTTTTTTCGGTACTGGGGATTGAACCCAGGGGCATTCTACCTCCAAGCTACACCCAAGTCCTATTTTTTATTCTATATTTAGAAACAGGGTCTCACTAAATTGTGGAGGGCCTCACTAAGTAGCTGGGGCTGACTGTGAACCTTTATCCTCCTGTCTCAGCTTCCCAAGTACTGGAATTACAAGCATGTGCCACCATGCCCAGCTCAAGGATCACAATTCTAAAGGGTTAGCCAATCACAGAAAGTGAAGGGTCATATGTTTTCTAATATATGAAAGCTAGGGAGTAATTGGGATACAAGAGGGACTCCAGATTATGGATGAGATACCTAAGTGGAGCCAGGGAGGTGGACTAAGGGAAGGGGAAGAGGAAGACTGAGGTTCATTAATGGAAATACTACCATCGACTATGTACACATATGTAACTATAACAATGTACCAATGTCAATCCCAGTATTGGGAAGGGAGAAATGGGGGGGCACCAAGTGCTGTGTACATGTATGTCACCATCAACATGATTTACATTATAATGTGAGACTATAATGCACTAATAAAAGCACATTAAAAAAAGAATCAAGAGATATCTAGGGAAGAATAATTAGGAATATTAGAGCTTTAAAAATTATGACAAATCAGAAGCATTAGGAAAGACCAAGAATGCTTAACCCAGAAAAGGAAAGACTTATGATAAAATGAATATCTACCACTACAAAGAAATAGAAGCTGAGTTCCTGGTCACCAGACTATTCAGTTTTTCTTTAGGCAAGTTCCTAGTCTCTAACTCAGATGCAATGACAGATAGGAAAAAGTAGAGCAGGTACCAGTATTTTCACACTAACTAGTGGCAGAAATCACTAAAATGTTATATTTAAGGCTGTCAAAATTCTATTATAGTCTGGCATAGTAGTGCACTCCTGTAATCCCAGTACTTTGGAGGCTAAGACAGGAGAATTGTAGGTTCAAAGCCAGCTTCATCAACTTAGCAAGTCTCCCAGCAAATTAACAAGAATTTATTTTCAAATAAAAAGTAAAACAGGTCTGGGGGTGTAGGTTGGAGGTAGTGCTGGGCATTGAACCCAGGGGTTCAATGCCCAGCACCACCCAAAAAAATCTATTATAAATTATGATCTACAACTCACAACTAAAAGGAATGTTTACTGCACATAAATCAATTACATAGCTAATTAATGAGTAACAAATATTTGTTAAATGGTAGATGAAATACAGATTCATATTTCGACTGTATTTATACACAAAGGCAGATATGATAGTCCCTGCCCAAGGGAAACATTAAAAACCCACAGTTTTACTTACAATAAAATACAAAGGGATTGCTGAAATGCAGGATACTGAAGAGAAACCACACAGGTACAAAATCTATGTCTTTTTAATCATCACCTATATCCTTCATTACCTCAAACCTAGTATAATTGCTGTGGAGCCCATTGTTCCAGAATCAATCTCAATCTCTCTCTCTCTCTCTCTCTCTCTCTCTCTCTCTCTCTCTCTCTCTCTCTCTCTCTCTCTCTCTCTCTCTCTCTCTCTCTCTCTCTCTCAAATGTAGATAGAGGAGTTCCAGGCATGCTGGCTTCTGATGATCTGTTATGACTGTGGCATTTCCTAGCACTGTGACTCATGACAGTCCAGGACACCCTAAGGAGAATATGCACAGCACAATATGTTGTTGAGGGCTCCTTACCACATGTTCCCAGCAGGAATTTCTTAAGAATTCTGGAAAAGGTAAGGATATCTAATCTCCAGGTAAACAAAGAGAAACCATAATATGTTATGAAATTGCAGGAAGGCAGTTGACCTTGAGAGGTCAATTTAAGGCAATAGAGAAAAGTGTTGAGAAGTCAAAAGATATAAAATGTAATCTTTGGCTTCAGTGAATTAGAAATACAAATGTGATTAAATGAAATATGACTTACTGCAGGCTGAGACCATGTATAGCACAACTCTATCATAAGACATAAATGTTTGTAGACCCATTTCCAACCCTTGAATATAAACAACATGAAGGCAGAGACTGTGTCCTATGGATCTCAGTACTCTCCACATGTGACAGAGTATGTAATCAGCATTTGCTGAACAAATAAATAAATGAGTCAATAAGTAATAGTCAAAATATAAGTGATAATGTAACTTAAAGTATAGATAAAGGAATATCAGTCATAGGAATCAATATGCTGTGAAAAATAATCATAATTATTCTCATTACAATATCAATAAATAACAGAATAGTGTTCATAAATTTTACGGGATAGAAAAATATAAAACTCATAATAAATAATACATCTTGCATTTGTTATGGAAAATAACCTGGAAGTGTCTGTATAGTAGGATGACCAACCATTTCAGTTTACCCAGCACTATTCTAATTTTAACACTTAAAGTCTTATATCCTGGGAAATCCCTTAGCTTGAGGAAAACCAGAAGTTTGATCATCTTACTGGTGATTTTATTCCAATAAATCATTGTAAATTTCCCACTGCAAACATAATCATTTCATCATTTCCTATTATGTAAATCAAGGAAAAGCACATATATTCCATTTAGTGAATTTTTTTTAATGTCTCACTTAAACTTACCATATTGTGCTATTGTGCTTTTTCATTGGGTTCTAAATGGAAGGAAACAAGACAAAACAACAAAAACAAAACAGAGACTCTCTTCCCTATGTCCTGGTGTTTTGCACACCAGGAATAGGCCAGAGTTCACTTACTTTTGCTGCAACCCAGTTGATTGTTGAAATCCAAATGGCTTGCACTGGGAACGCAGGCATCACACTTTGAACCAGTGACAAACTGTTTACAGAAACACTGGCCTGTGACCAAGTGACAGGTTTCATTCAAAGCTCCTGAGAGATGACAATTACAAGACTGACATCTAAAAACAAGACAGATAAACCATCAAAGAGAATAGCATTTGATTAATAATTCATAGTATAAGTTATACCTATCAGAAACATTGTGAAGTAAGTGGTCTATTTTAGTCAACATATTGAAAAAGATGCTTGAGCTAAACAAACACAAACCGAAACAAAATAGAATATATCTTTATCAAAATGTTGCTCACGATGAAAGTTGTAGGGAGTCCTCTCCCTTTGTAAACTAACTAATGGCCTCTCAAAAGTGTCATATTGCTTTTTTTTACATATCATGATGCCTCTTCAGGATTAGTCTGAATACCATTATTCAACTAAGGATACTACAAATGTTGCTCTCTTAAAATAGCAGTTATGCATCAGCTAAACATTTAGATTAGATACTGATAAACGCACATTTTCAACTAACACAGAAAACTCCCTAAAAAAATTGAAATTCTGTATTTAGTTCTGTAAAGACTAAATTTGCTAAAAAAAAAAAAAAAGAAGAAGATGAGTTCAAATCTGTTGATGTTTAAATATGGGTTAAATTTCATTTTCTATTTTATACACTAATCTCATTTACCCAGAATGGCCAGAGAAAAGCATTATTCTGATTTATAAAAATATGTAAATCATACAAAGTGACTCAGATAACTTAACTGCAACTTAAATTTCTTGGAGCAAAACTTGTCTATAAAAATAACAGCACTGGCACTTTACCATGACAGAAACCAAAACCTTTTTCCTCAGAGTAAAAAACTCAAAACACTTGGCCTATGCCTATGGTATTAATTAGGATAAGCAATTTGGGCCATTAAGTATTAGAAACACAAAAAGTCCACATAAATGGAGGCTATCTATGTGATACGTTTAAAGCAACACTAAATGTATTCACCTATATGATCTAATAAAGATGCTGGTGGATAGAGTTACTTTACCCCACTGCAATTTTTACGGTGTGATCTCTTGGGTAATCATTCAACACCCTTAAAAAGGCCGATAAAAGCTAAGACTGCCAAATAAGCTGCAAATTTGTTTTATGGACTAATATCCCCTTGGGAATAAATAAAGTACAGTTTCTCTTGAAAACCACTATACTGTAGTTTGCCCTTTTTATGGTCATGATAAAAGGACATTTTTCTCCTACAAACAACTATATTAGGTCTTTTATCTATACACATTGCATCAGAATTCCATTTCAAGTTGTCTTTTTAGACTAAGTATTAAAACTGAAGAAAATTAAAATGGAATTATAGAAGCCATGAAATATTTGGTTTGCTCTTAATATCATTATCTGTTACTAGAGTATATTGTTTGAAAACTTTAATGTAATTTTCATGAGCATAAAAATAAAACATAAGCTTTTTTCAATGTGTGTGTATTTTTGTGTGCATGTGAATATATACATATATATACATATATATGTATATGTATGTATCACTATATTGTTTGTGCATAAGCATCTCTTGAGTATTTGTTTTTATTACCACTCAGTCAACCATGCTTATTTTTATATATAGTACATTTAGAGTAATATCTTCCAGTGTATAACATAGTTCCTTTCCTTGATGTAGTTCTATTTTCTTCAGGCCACACATATAACTTCAAGTCAGCTATGTCAATATTCATAGGATATTAAGTTCCAAACCCAAGTGGAATAAATAAATCACTTCTTAGGAACACATGTAATAATATGAGTAATTAAATGTGTCTATTCCTGATTTTATGGTCTCTTTTCCCAGCCATCACTATATTGAACATATCTGACCTGTTATAATTGCTCAATTTCAGTAAGAAAGAATTTTCCCTAAATGAAGTTCATCAGAGCAGACTTTTTTGAATATTACAGATTGTTTCCAGCCCTAAGGACAAGGGATAATTTTGTAAATAAGGTTTAAGTAAAATAATTTCTGTAAATTTCTCAGCCACTGAAACATAACTTTAAACATTTCCAAGACTCTTTAGCAAATAAGCGACTACAAGTTTGATGTCATTTTATAAGTTATTCTTCCTCAAGAGCATATCCTAAATGAAATATATTTCATATTTATTAAAACAAAATTAAACATGATAAAGGAAAAGACATTTTAAGCTTAGAAAGAGAAACACCAAACTAAGATGAATTGTGATATTGATTTTTCCAGGATAAATGGTTTTTGTAATATTAATATAAAGAAACCTTTATTACACTGACTCTCCTGGTACAGCCAGAGCTTCTCCCGCAATCTGTTTAAAATCTTCATTTTTCATCCTTATGGGAAAACCTCACTTGCTAAATGGATTTCATAAAGAGTAATCTGTCAAGCTTTATATAGATAAACAATTTGTGATGTTTATTGACCAGTTCATTATGATAAACAAAACAGGAGGAAAGCATAGCTAATCTCTCCCAGCACTCTGCTGCTATAGTTCTTTGGGCACTTATGTAACTGAGTATTTGCCAGATACAATGGGAGAGATGTTAATTGACCTCTGTCTCTTCAATAACAAATCTCATACATTTTCATTTCCTGGGAGTTTCTTCCAGTTATACAAACAGTACAAGACAGAGTTATCATTATTATTATTATTATTATTATTATTATTATTATTATTATTATTGAGACATAACTATTAATGAAGGGAGTGTGTTTCAATAATGCATGTCATGGTCAGAACCTTCATCATATGAGGGAGAATGACTATAGGGGTTACAGGGAGATATTTCAAGGTATTGATCATTTTGTTGATATCTTTCTTTGCACACCCATCTTCTGTCTAGGGCCTCAATTTATGGATACCCACAAGTTCATTTAAATATTGCTTGGAATAATTAACATTCATGGAGGCCCAGTTATGTTCTGGGACTGGAATAAACACTGAGGATATAGAAATGAATACTGCAGAGTTGCTTGTCTCCAAGGAACTCACACTCTAGTGTGAAAGAAGAATGTGATAACACATTAATAAAGATGTATGCAGACTCCTCTGGGGCACAGAGGAGCTATCTAATCTGGTAGAAGGTGGAGGAATGAAGAAAGAAGTACCAGTTGAGAATCCTCAATCTGAAAATCTGAAATATTGCAAAATCCAAAACTCTTTGAGCACTAATGATGCTACAAGTATAAAGTTTCAAAGATGAACTCATGTGATGAGTTATACTCAAAACAGAATGCAGATGCACTAAAAATATTGCATGAAATTACCTTTGGGATATGTACATACAGTATATGTTTCCTATGAACATGTATTACATATACATACAAAATGTTTTATATGTATATATGTTACATATGCATATGAAATGAATGAATTTGTATTTTGACCTGGGTCCCATTCTCAAGGTATCTTATTACATATATATGAGTGGTGTGTGTGTGTGTGTGCGTGTGTGTGTGTGTGTGTGTGTGTGTGCGTGCGCATGCACATTGCTGAGGATTGAATCCAGGGGAGCTACACACCCAGCCCTATATTATTTCTTATTTTGAAACAGGGCCTCGCTAAATTGCTGAGACTGGCCCTGAACCTGCAATCCTCCTGCCTCAGCCTCCCAAGTGCTGGGATTGCAAGTATGCACCACCACTCCTTACTTCAAATTTGTTTTAAATATCAAAATTCAAAACACTTCTGGTCCCAAGAATTTCAGGCAAGGAATCCTTATTTTGTAGTAAGAAGAAATATTACAAGAGATACTTGGGCTGGGTTTTAAGAGATGAACAGAAACAAGCAAATCAAGGAAAGAAGAAAATAAAGAGAGAAGAAAATACAGGAGAGAGTGTGAAATTGCAAGCAATTTAGAATATTTTGAGTATTAATTCTGAATGGAGAGTCATGACCCATAAAACTGAAAAGGTAAGGGGGGGCATATTGCTAAATTAGAGCAGTGGTAAGCAGCTATGGAAAGGGGAGAAGAATTAAGAAATGTTCAGCTAATAAGATTAGTAGAATAGAGGGTAATGGATTGAAAAGAGAAGGAAAGAGAGGCATGGAGATACTACTGGTTTCTTAATTTGCTGACAGAAGGTTGCTGAAAACATCATTCAACATAAAGAACAAAGGAGGAACAGATTTCAAATTGCTCAGGGATTTTAGATAAGGACTATTAATGAATAAAAGAGAAAGCAGCTTCAAGGCAAAGTGGAGAAGTTGGACATAGAGTGTCCTCCCATTGGCCCCTAGTAGACAGCCTACACAGTAAAGGCTCTGCAAATATTATTGAATACATGGATTTAGAGTAAATAACACACTAGACGAGCTTTAGACTTA
>PVLC010007962.1:0-60809 GCA_004027655.1 Graphiurus murinus
AAAAAATAAAAAAAAAAAAAAAAAAAAAAAAAAAAAAAAAAAAAAAAAAAAAAAAAAAAAAAAAGATTCTGAATTCCAATAAAAGGACATTCCATACTGGGTGAAGGAAGACAGTTTCCTCTGAGTTCAAGGATTTACAAAACTCTGTGACCCACGTCTTCCTCCCGTGGAACCGAGACATCTGGGCCCATTTGATCTACCCAAAAAAGAAGACAGAAGCTGGGTCCTGAAGAGTGACCAGCTCATTATAGAAATGTAGCCAGTCAGCAAAACCCAAAGGCTCTGAAATATGTTGAGTCAAACTTTTTTTTTTTTTTTTTAGAGCAGAAACGAAAAAAGAAGATGAAGCCCTCAGAAATGGGATATTATTTAGCAAGCGATGGAAAGTGTTCTCACTGCACTAATGAGTCATTAAGTGAGGCGCTTGGGAACTGGGGAGGCGCTATAATTAGGTTATCTGTATTTTTAACACAAGAAAAATATCCAAAGCGGCATTAACCAATGCAGCTGTATTGGAAGGGGGACAGTTCTCTGCAAGTCTCCAAACAGAGGGGAATCATTTTTAACAACTCAGAGCTCAGCTGAGCAGTTAATTTAACAAAATGCTTGAGAACAAACCCTCAGCCATTGGTATCCATCCTTAACTGTCTCCTAACTTCACTGTAACCAGAAAGCAACAGCCCATTCCAAAACACCGGGCCTCTACTGGTATCAGTTTAGATGGAGTAGAAACAGCAAATTTGCTCATAACAAAAGGGGAACAGAAATGAAGTGAGTGACAGGTTAGGGATTTCACATAATTAAATTGTCAAAGGCCACAAAAGGAATGCGAAAATCAGGGGATATCACCATCGTGGGAGAAGAGAGAGAGGATTTAGTTACAAATACATTTCCGAGGAAGATGAAGAAAAAATAGATGTCCAGATTGCTCATTTTTGGCCTAATGAATAAATCATCTTGCCCCCACCCCCACCCCCAATGCACCTGCTGCTTTGAAAAGTCCTTCCACACCAACCCAACAGAAAATGCCCGACAATGGCTCCAACCAGGCTGGAGTCCCGCCAACGAAAATTACCACTCTTCAACCAAGATAAACATCATATTACTTCATTACCCTTTTAAAACATATGCAAATTAAATCCATTATTCTTTTTTCACCCAGAAATGAAGTTCGTTTGGCTGGAATTCAGCGATTCCTTTTGTTGCAGTTGACCATGAATGGATGAACTTCGTGTAGATGGTGCCCACTCCCCATCTTTGAATCAAACATTAATACCATTTGACAGTAATAAATAACACTTATCACAATAGGGATAGAATAATGATTTTCCCACTCAGCTGGCTCATCAGAGCCTATCAGCTGACAAGTGCATAAATGAGATTAGCATAACAGCTGCCTATGACGAATGTATCTAAATCCTCCTAATGCCAACTCGTGCTTTGATCTTCCTATCAAGTTGATGCCAAAACCCAAATCCATTTCTGCAAAATACATCTTGTTTATTATAGATACATATGTATGTCCCAGCACAGTCTGCAATCCTGAGACATCCTTAATTAAAAGAATTTGGAATATTGATTGAAATCGTCACCTCTGGCTTTGTACTTTCCTCCAGGACTTTCCTGAATATTTTAAGAAATTTATTTTCAAAATGGAGCCAATACTTTCTCTTCCCATACTTCTTCTTGAGTCACTCACCAGAATGTAATGAGGTCCCATTCTGATGTTTTTCAAATGAAAATAATTACCACGGCTTCATTTTGATTATTGCCTTTCAGAGGTATCGGGTTCATAAAAATTTAAATCAACTCCAAGTAACATAAGCCACAGTCCTTTACTTCCTATTATACAATCACAATGAAACACAGACTTGTTCTTTGTTTCGGAATGCAAATGGGGTTTGAGATCAAACCTGAGCTATAATGTCTTCATTTATCCTCCTCAACAATCCACCGGGCTGATGAGAGTAATATGAGGAGCAGTAAATACACATTTTTGGTATCCAGGTCCCTGCAAGCCTCAATTTGTTATCCTACTGAACTTGAAGCAAGATAAAAAGTCCAGTGTCTAGGGAATAACACACTAGTTGTTAAGCAGATTAGGATGGAAGGGGCTAGAAATTCCCTTAAGAAAAGAGACGCAGTTTAGAAAGCAAGGCTAGCACATGAGTTGGATGTGGGTCTAGTTGGTACATACCAGGTAATGCGTAGGAGTAGCAGTTTCCATGTGAGGCATTTTAATCACATTCATTTCACAACATTCTTCTTAACAATTAAAGTAGTCAGTCAACAGTCACTCATTTATACAATAAATATTTGTCAGGGGACTGTCATGTGCTAGGATATCACAGAAACCAGATAAACAAGGTCTGTGTCCTCGTGGGATATTCTAGGGGGCTGGTATCAAGAGCTATTGAAAACTAGCTGCATAGCAGTAACAAGAGACAAGGCACATTTCAGACCATACTCTAGAGAAGACTTGATTCCCACATCTGCATGAATATCAGCAGTCACAAGAAAGAACAGGCCCGGGTGCATTAGGAAAATGCTATTGATTAAGTCTACATTTTAGGTTTTACTTATGGGCAATCATTAGGCTGAGATTAAGATTCCTGTGCACTTAATATGCTCAATATGAAACAATAGGGGATATTCATTTATTCATTTAACAAACATATATAAATCAATCAGCTGAGGATAAATCAACAAGCTGAGGATACAGAGATGAGTGCCAGGCTCTGCTATCTGTGGTATGCCATGCGATGATGGAACCATGACACAATCACACATCACAAAATCAAAGTCCACTTGGGAGGCTGAGACAGGAGAATTGCAGGTTCAAGGCCAGCTTCAGCAACTTAGCAAGATCCTGTTTCAAAATAAAAATAAAAAGGGCTAGGGTGTAGCTTGGAGATAGAATACCCTTGGGTTAAATCTGCAGTACCAAAATAAAATAAAGTCTTTCATGCTGAGGAGAATAGGGCAAGGCCTCCATGAAGAAGTGGCATTTAAACTAAGAACTATGCAAGCTGGTCCAATACTAAGAAAGATCTGTGTGGCAAAAATAGACATTGGGTAATAACAACAAAAGGAAGGGATGTCAGAGCAAAAGTTTCACCAAGACTCAATTAAGGGAAACTTGGATGTTAATACCAGACCCCACTGTAGTTGTTGAAAAGTTATTTGTACATGGCTGGACAGGTGGTCGTTTGAGTTAACTCTTGGTAAATGATCTAGGTTTTATTATATGAGCTGAGTCCAACCATGAGATTGGCACAAGTATGATGAAGGCATAAAAATCAGTGTTAAGTATAAGAGTTTTTGTATTGGGAAAATCAGAAACTTCTGGTCTATATGATAAAATGCCACATGGAGAACTAATCAATTCTGTGTTATTAGTCTTAACTACCTAATGACTCGTAATAACCAAACAGCAGATCCACTTGACTTCACAGAATCCCATCCTTAATGTGACCCCAGGGACCACTATTTGATTCATGTCAACACGCCATATATCCAAACTTGAAAACAAAATAATGGAATCAATAAACTCAGTGTTATTAAGAAGCTTGTATGTTTCCATTTCAGCCTTGATTGAAACCTCTGGCCATGTTTTCGGTTTTGTTATTGCTGTTTTGCTTTGTTTTTTATGCATTCCAAGCACTTGTAGTTGCAGGGCACTTTGATGGTCCTATGGAAGACAGAGTAATGTAAAAAGCATGCTTCTTATCTTCGAGGACCTTACAATGTAATTACGGAGAAAAGATTTATGTCCAAGTTCCAACACAAGACAAGAAAAGTCAAGCACGGTAAAAAATATGGGCACTCAGAATGGAAAAAAATTATCCCTAATGCTGATATCACAAAAGACTGCTGGAAGAGACGACATAGAAGGTGTGTCTGGGAGAATGGGCGACATCAGGCATCCAGGCCACAGTGTGGTCACATTGGCTAACACTTCATGGGAACCAAATTTTAAGATTAGTTGATGCAGAGTCTTGATTAATATACTAGGAGACAGTAGGCTTCGGGGAGCTGTCATCTGCTTTGTTTTTGTTTTGTTTTGTTAACTACTAAATGAAGCCTTCTTTTTTTCACATCACTAGAAGTCTAGAGGTAGGCAGCCTAGGGCTAGTATGACTGTCCCATAGTGCTGTCAGCTTCTTTGTGCCTTTCTGTCCCATTATTCTTTTTCTTCTTTAATTGTGATAGAAAACACATCATCTAAAGTTTGCCATCTTACCATCTTTAGGTTTACAGTTCAGTCGTGGTGGCTGCATACGTGGTGTTCTGCAACATGTCTCCAGGCCTTTCCATCTTCCAAAGCTGAAACTCTATACCCATTAAGCAGCAGGCTTCCCATTCCCTCCTTCCTCCCCACTCCAGCCCCTTGCAACCTCCATTCGACTTTCTGTTTCCATGAGGTTGTCTACTTTAGATACCTCTGATAAGGAGAATGATACAATATTCATCTTCGTGTCAATGGCTTATTTCACTTAGCCGAATGCCCTCAAGGTCCATCCATGTTGGAGCATGTGACAGGATGTCCTTTCATTTTGAAGTTAAGTATTACTCCTGCGTTCATCTATACCACACTTCGTTTATCCATTCATCTGTTGATCAGTCTTGGGCTTGCTTCTACTGCTTGGATATAATAGTGTTGCTGGAGAACAATGCTATGGTCATGGGTGTGCCACTTTCTAAATAGAGAAAATGAAAACCACATAGACATACAGCCACTGAGTCTTGAGAATTGTTACCTCATTGGAATTCTCATAACCTATTAAATAATAATAAGTGAGCAGAACTTATTAAAAGGTACAACTGGCTATTGCCCAGATTCATCTGACTCGAAATCCTGTGGAGAAGAGCCTGTCTAGGCAGCCCTTCCTCCCTCCACACCCAGCTGACAGCACGTCCTTGGTCCTTTAGAGTAGGGTGTACTGCACCCACTCACCTCAGCGTTCTGGCTGGCTGGATTTGGATGACTTCACCACTTCCTTCCTTCAAGAGTGGAATTCTAAGCTTATTGGTTGGTTTGTTTATTTCAACCAACACTGGCATTGTCTTTTATTTAATTTTGAAATTCAAAGAAACATGATATATAACCCAAACTCCTCATTAGGGATACCTAGGATATCTGGCAAATGTTAATGTTGAATTAACACAGAAGTTCCTGCTTTCTAGAAAAGGAAACTTCTGTGACAAACTTCAAAAAAGGACAAAAAAAAAAAAAAACAGTTTAAGCCAGGCACAGTGGTGCACCCCTTTCATTGCAATACTTGGGAGGCTGAGACAGAAGGATCCCAGGTTTGAGGCCAGCCTCAGTAACTTAGCAAGATTCTCAGCAACTTAGTGAGACCCTGTTTCAAAATAAAAAAATAAGGAGGTCTGTAACAAATATATATATACATATATTTATTTATTTATTTAACAAATATAAATTCCTATGGCTTGATTAATTAATAAAAATTAATAATATCAACTCAGAATTAAATTAAACATCCAATATCCACAAGATTCCCTCAATTGCTTCCTTTGGGACTCAGCTCAAATATCAACCTCTCAATGATGCCATGCCGGACCCAAGCCTTTAAAATTATACCTCTCCAAGCCCTTGGCACTCCTTTTTTTCCTGGCCTGATTTGTTTTTCTTCATAGTCCTTTTCCTTTCTAATCCCCCTATTATATTTACTTACTGATTTTCTTCTGCCCCACTCATTCTAGAATGTTCCATGAAGTCAAGGACTCTGTCTGCTTTGCTCTCTCAATGAATCTTTATTCTCTCCTGTATCCCCAGTGACTGGCACATAGTCAGCACTCAGTAAATATTTGTCGGATGAGTAAATATAGAAAACCATGAGTTATAATCTGAAGGTAATTGTAGTAAACTCCTTTAGGTATCTACAACAACTCTTTTTCTCAGAGAACTCCCCCTGCCCAAAGGCTTGAGCCCTGGCAGCTACATTTGGAGAATACGAATAGTTCCTTGTAGCTATCCAGAAGAGGACATGATGCTACCTGGACTTTTCAGATTGCCTCTCCCAGAATTTAACTAAATTGGAATGGCCAGATGCTAATCTGAGGCTCCACATGTGGCTACAACCAACGTGACTCCACATGAGAACGCTAGTGCTGACACCTGAAAAGAGAAACCAGGAAAGCTGACCTTCTGCTAGGGGGTGGAGGGCTACCAGAGAAAGGCACAGAAGCCAGCGGCCCTGGTCACACATCACCAAAAGGACCAGTGCCGTGGTTCTGGATGGTTTCTCAATTCTACTCAGCCCCTGTAGATTCTGGCATATACGCCTGTAGACTTAAAATAAATTCCCTTTCTTGCTTAAGCTAGCGTGGCGTAGACTTCTGCTCCTTACAACAGCCCTAACTGAGATAGTGACATAACACATTTCCTAGTGCAGATGATAAATGTGTTTGCATTTATCAAAGTGATATTTCAATGGGTCCGTGGTCAAATAAGTGCTCTCCCTTATTTTGCACTTTGTCGCTTCATTTAGAATTACTCGGAGCAGAGTTCACTCAGCAGTTTGAAGACAGGGCTCTTTATGTGGCTTTTTCATATGATAATGTAGAGTATATTTTCAGCCTAGCCCTCAATCAAATGGGCATCATCTTAAGGAGATATAATTATAGCTGCTATTTTGCTAGCTCTAATGGAAGACAAAGCAAACAGTGTGCTAAAAAATTGTTTTCGATGATGACACTCTAACAACAGAGAGAAGAAAGCCAGCCAGCAAGGAGGGACTGGCCACATAGACCCATCTGTAGCATCTTATCCTCAGAAGACCCCCAGCAATGGAAGGGGCATGAGGGATGTTGGGTATTCTTGGCTTGGGTGGATGGATTGTGGTTCCTTTGATAGGTTGTGAAATGATTAATGCTGGTAAATCCAACAAATCCAAATAAAATATAGAAAAATGGCCTTGATTACCAGTGAATCATATTCAATAATAATCACTTACAAATACACTGAAAACAACTGAAGTAAAATAGTGAATTTTTTTTCTTTTGTAGTTGTCATTTCTTTTGTAGTTGTCATTTTTGTTGTCATTTTGTAAGCTTAACCAATTCAAAATCTCACTGGAAATGTGCATCTTCTAGGAATCTTCAATATTTCGATAACCTTGACTTTTTTTGTAGTTCAGAATTGTACACATGTTTACCCACTGTAAAGATGATTAACAATGGTAATGTATTCTCTTTTGATGCCACACAATCTGCAAGTGAAATATAATTAGAGAACACTTAGTTCGTAGTCCAATTATTTAGCTAGCCCTGTTTCATAAGAGAGAAATGGGACTTAGTCGATTATAAAACTGATCAAACAGCATCACACATTTACTATTGTGAAATAATTGCATTTCAGATATACAGTAAGTGTGTTTGAAAAGTGGAGCATAGGAGAAAATAATTTCAAGAAATACAGGAGATCTGGGCCAGCATAAAAATTTCCTAATTCTATTTTTTTTTCATTTCGAACACGACATAAGGTTCACTCAATCGGCTTTGTGTGTAAATACAACTGCCTGGTTTTCATTGCAAAGGCCCTGTTCCCTCTCTTCAGCTAATAATATTTCCCTTTTGTTCCACCTCATTACTTCAAGCTTTTCTCCACTGTTCTAAGTAATTTCTCTCTCTCTCTCCACTGTCTGCACCTTTACAAATATTTGCAAACGGTTATCGTGCCCTATCCTGGTACTTATCACACAGCAAAAACCTTCAGTGTCTTTAATACTTAATAACCAAGCCAGTGTCTTAACTGTTTCTCTCTCCTGCAATTTCAGCTGTCTAACATGGTAATTATCTAATGCAGTCCTCTACAGCACAATGTTGAATTCAAAATTCACTTTGCTTTCCTTGGCAAAAGCTGTCTTGGCTGAAACTGCTCTGTGAGCTTATCAGAGCCACTAGAAGCCTGACAAAGAGCCACCCATGAGTCCCAGACAGTCAGGAGACCTTGGTCATGAGATTTAACGTGTCCTAGTCATGCCTCTACCACTGTGTGGCACTGGACAAGTCATCACTTCTGTAGATCTCCTTTTCTTTCCCTATAAAGTAAGAGTTCAAATAGACTATCCTTAAGATGTATTCTGAATCTATCATGGTACGGCTATACTATATTTTAGAGTATCCTTTCTAAAAACCTAAATCTAGTCAAGCCATTCCTTTCCAAGAGCCTGCATTTGCTTCCTGTGACACTTATAATGAAATTGAAGTTCTTTGCAAAGCCTGACTGACTGCGTGACCCAGCCTCTGTCTACATTTCCTACCCTCTGTACCATCCTTTACATTTATTATAGGTTGGATTCATCCAGATGAGACTCTGGGACAAGGATATGAGTCCAAGTGCCTTACATGGAAGGAGGCAGGGTAAGCCAGGTGGGGTCAATTAAGGGCATGTTATCAAGCAGCTTATAGCAATGGGCAACCTTAGAGTTCATTCCCACTGAGGATCCTGGAGACTGTGAAAAGCACAGAACACACCTTCAAGTCGTTCCTCTGAGGAATGATGTTGACCCACAGACTCCCTTCTTCGTAGCTTGAGATCAGCTCCTGAGGCATCAAGTCCTTGACACCTCTCTTCTGCCCAGTATGTCGACCCAGTGAAGTAGAAGAAGCCAACACCAAACACAGGAAAACTCATTGCCGAGCTGATACCCGTGGGGTACTGACACATCCGTGCCACTGTTGACCAAAATCCAGCTTTGCGGGCCTTCCTCCAATTCCTGGACTTGCCTTTTCCTCCTCTTTTAGGGCCTTTGTGTACAGGACCCTCTGACTCATATTTACAAGGTTGCCCTCTTCTTAGTTATAAGCTTTACTTTCTCAGCCAGATCTTTCCAACTGCCCTCTTTCTTTTATTGTCTGAACAGTCCACATTCGTTTCTTTCATAGCATCCCTAGTACTGTGTAGTTACATATTATCTTGTTTATTTTGCATCTTTATTTTGCACTGGACTATAACTTGTACCTAGGCAGGGATCATGTCTACTTCATTCACCAAAGCAAAGTCAACATCCCACTCAGTACCTGAGACATGGCTGCTGCTCATTAAATGGTTCTCCATGAATGAACTTTCGAAAGCCCACAGGAGTTTGTAAAACTGATTCACTTATTCGCAATAACCAAAAATGTTTTGGTGAGCTAGAGAGAAAATGTTTTGATACACAGCTCTCCCACATGCTGAAAGGCGCTCATTTCAGTAGTGTCCTATAGGGGCTGTACTCCACAGGTCCTGGAGCTGAAGTGACTTACATACTACAGTAACAGACATGAGCGGGGATTGAGCACACTAAAGCACTCAGAAGATGCGATTCCAGTCTCAGCCCTCTATGCTTTAGATAATAATTTTGACTTCCTGGGTCTCTGGAGTGTTTTCTCTTTTTGTTTTTTTTTTTCTTTTTGTTTGTTTGTCTGTTTAGTTTTTAGTTAAAAAGATAATGAAGACATTGAACTATCTCTTAATAAGTCTCACCTTAAGCCCCAATCGTCTCCTAGTATATTATAAAATGAGAAACATAAATGTGGCCCTTGCATATTATAGTGTTCTTCGGTAAATATTTGTGTGTTTGAATACTTAAAACATAAATGTCTGAGCCACGAATATAATGACATGAAAATCTGCTAACTGAATTCATTTCTTCGCCTGCAAAAAGTGATGATTTTATGTAAGAATCAGGGATGGGAAATACCTGCTGCGAGAACCAGGTTTATCTAAATTTGTGCTCGTGGTAGACATCAATAATCAATTGTCACACACTTCTTCACTGGTCCAAAGTGTGGCCCCAGAAACCTGGCAAACACTACTTTAACCAAGAGATCAAGGTTAACGTTGTCAGTGATGAATCGTTGAGAGCAGAAAAACATGAAATGATTGCTATGACATGACATGATACTATGAGAAGGCACTTCACCTTCGTACCGTTTTTCCCCAAAACCCATAACCCATCTAATCATGAGAAAAAAAACATCAAGATAAACCCAAATTGAGAAACAGTCTACAAAATACCTGACCCATGCTCCTCAAAACTGTCAAGATAATGAAAAACAGCTAAGGATTGTCACAGAGTAGAAAAACTTAGGTGGACAAAACAACTGGCTGCAATGTGGTATCTTAAATAGGATCCTAGATCAGAAAAAGGACATTAGTGAAAGAAAGAAAAATTGGGCAAAATCTGATTAAAGTCCGGAGGTTAGTAACAGTGCTGTACCATTGTTAATTACTTAGTTTTGACAAACACACTATGGTTAAGATATAAACTTTAGGGGGAAGGAATAATAACTATACCATCTTTGTAAATTTTCTGTAAATCTAAAATTATTCCAAAATAAAAAGGTTATTTTTTAAGATAATGAGCCACCCCCCTCATTATCAGCATGAACGTGTTCAACATATCTAACCTCTTTGAACTTCACCTACTTTATCAGTATAAGAATCTTTAATCTTTTTAGATATTTTACTGAGAATAAAGAAGATCGAAATTAAATACTTAACGATCAAAACTTGCAGTTAGAACATCTAGCTTGGGACACATAATAGGAAATAAATAAATGATCCTGTCAAACTCAATGTTATTCTTTTCCATTTTCAAATAATTTAAGAGTTGCTTTGCAGCTAGGGGCTTCTTAAATTAATGTCTTTTTTAAAATTAATTTCTAAAATATCTTTTACTTACACCCAAATTTAATTGCAAAGTTTGAGATCTGGGCATAGGCAGAATTTATTGAGTACTTCAATGCTAAGGAATTGTTGCCCTTAACACTAACAATCAACTAAATTGCTACAAATCTTTCCTTAATACCCTCCAGATGACATGTGGGCTGTGGACAGTCTTAGTAAGATTCATACCGCTTTTCCCTTGAAGATACATACCAAGTGTAGGATTCAGACTTTCTATGTACTTATGGATCCCATAATTCATTGTCTAGGTGAAATGGGCTGCTTTTGAAAACTTGGAGACTGCAACCTTCACTTTTCAAATTGTGTAGCTAGCAGATTTCATTTACAGTATATTGCAACAAGTCCCTGGGAGCTTCCACCAAAGCCCATAAATCAGAATCAGTTAAGAAAAATGTTCGAGAGAATTTCCCATTTCTGCAGATAGACAAGGCTGAGAAATATCAGAGGTAGAGTTATATAGTGTGAAATGACACTTTCTAAAGGGCTCTTTTGAGCAATTTATTAAGAATTTGTCAAAGATATGCCAAGTGCTCATCAGTGAATTAGACATGTATTATAATGCTTATTGTAGCATTTAAAGATCATGATACTTATCACTTAGATTGTACTTAACATACTCAAAACATTTTCAGTTCTAATTAAATATCCTCCCATGTGTATCTGTGTAGAGAAATAACCATTTATAGGAGGAAGAAATACCCAGACTCACAAATAAAAAAATCCATCAAAAAAGGTTGGGGAACTTGAGCATAGTATTAAATATGTAGGCAAATGTATAACATCTTGAGTTTCAGCCAGAAGTTGAAGTTGGCTCCCCAAACAACCATTTGGAGTTCAGTCTTCTCATCAAAATGAGCCTTCGTACTTTTTTTTCCTCAAGTTTTAGCTGCCCTAAACAGAGTCTTTTGAGGTTTAGGCTAATTACGTGGAGCAAACAAGGAAACAAAGCAATTCCATTTTTGCAAGTATTAGTTTGTCTTTTCAGAAATCCAGCTCAATGAATATAGGTTCAAGATATTCTAGCTTTATGACTTTTTTTTTCCTTATTTTTTTTTTCAAATTTGAAAAGAGACACCACACTTTCCCAATGAGATCAACATTTTGTTGCAAGAGGGAACCCATCTTCAGAGGCAATAATTTTGCTATTTGGAAATATGGAAGGTTTTGTCAAATAAATTGAGGGTTCAAAATTTAAATTTGGCCATTTAATGAGGAGCTTTCGTTCTAATGTTCAAACTATGAGCACCAATGGTAGACAAGATGGCAGTAGTTACCTAACTGTAACAGTGCATATCTTTTGATCCAGGCACAGGATTTCCAGGACTCTGTCTTGTGGTCATACTATGTATAAAGTGTATGTACCTGTAGTTCATAATAGAAAAAAAATTACACCTCTCCGAAATGTCCCCTCATAGGGAAATGCATAACTAATACATTTGTCTTAGTCCATTTGGGCTGCCATAACAAAACACCATAAATTGACTGCCCTATAAACAATAAATACTTGTTACAGTTTTGCAGATTGAAAGTCTAAGATCAAGGTGCCACCATGGTCAAGTTCTAGCAGGCAGCTTGTTCCATGTTGCAAATTGACAACTTCTAGCTCCTCAGGTGTGGTAAAAGTGGCAAGGCAGCTCTCTGGGCCTCCTTTTTGTTTTGTGTTTGTTTGTTTGTTTGTTTGTTTGTTTGTGTTGAACTCAGGGGAGCTCTACCTCTGAGCTAGGCCCCTAGCACTGTTTCAATTTTTATTTTGAAACAGGGTCTAAGTTGCTGCAACTGACCTCAAACTTGCAATTCTCCTGTCCCAGCCTCCCAAGTACTGGTATTATAGGCATGCCTCTTTTATAAGGGCTAAAATCTCATTCATGAGGGCTTCACCCTCCTGGCCTAATTATTTCACAAAGATTCCATCTCCTAATACCATTATCTGGGGGTTAGGATTTCAATATATGAATTTGGGGTGGGGAAAAATTAAGTCCATTGCACCACCTAATATCATTCAAACTTAGAAAAGTGCGAGATAGGACTAGTGTCACATAAACTGGTTATGTTGGTATCCTTCTGCTCCTTAGAAATTCAGCCACAACTTTACTCAAAAGGATAAAGAAGAGTTTCCTAAAACTGCATTATTTGGAAGGCCTTAGAGTAAAAGCAAAAGAGCCAGATGATCTTGGTCCGAATCCCCACTCTGCCCTCCATGTGACCTTGGTCTAGTTGGTTATAACCACCATCTTTGTCTTCATTATTTATAAAATGTGAATGTTATTAACAACGTTCCTTCTGAATCGTCCTTAGAATTAAAAGAAGCAATACATGCACAATGCCTAGCATAAAGAAAGTGCCCAATAAATGTCACCCACTAAGCTGGGCGTGGTGACACACGCTTGTAATCTCAGCATTTGGGAGGCTGATAGTGGAGGATCCGGGTTCTCGGCCAGCCTCAGCTGCTTAGTGAGGCCCTCCGCAAACAAAGTAGTGAGACCCTGTTTCAAAATAAAGAATAAAAAATAAGGCTGGGGCTGTAGCTCGGAGGTAGAATGCCCCCAGATTCCATCCCCAGTACCGCAAAAAAAAAAAAAAAGTCACCCACTATTATAACACACAGCTAAGAGGGATCTCAGAGCCTTACTATTCCAAGCGTAGTTGGTAGAGAGACAGCAGTAGCAGCATCTCCTGGGAGCTGGTTGAGATGTAGAATCTCAGGACCTACACAAGATCTATTAAATCAGAATCTACAATTTATTATGATCCCTAGATGATGTATATGCACATTATATTTGAAACTAGTAGGTCTGTGTTAGAGACTGAGATTCTGTGTTTCCACAAGCTTTCAGATGCTGCTACTTCTGGACCATGTCCCCTACTTTGAGAAGTACATCAAAGTATTGGAATACACCATTCTGCTCTCTCATTTTACAGATGAAGAAACTGAATTCTGAAAAGGTTCACTGACTTGTTCAAGTCACATACCATATCCATGATAAATCTAGAACTCAGACCCAGAATTCCCTGCTCTGAACCTTACTCTTTGAACAAAGGTTTTGGGGTGGCAAACTGTGAGATCAGTACAGTTCTCCAAGAGCACAATGGACTCACTGAAGGATTCTGGGATTCTGTGTATATGTCAAGGTAAGTGAGACCCTAAATGGTTATTTTAATGAATGCAATGTTATAATTCACGCAGAGTCACTGTTGTACCTAGCAAATTCATAATTAGAGGTAATTTTGCACCTGCTGTCATGGGAAGATGGCATTTCCTCTAATTTAGCTTGATGCCTTGATTATACAGTGGGAGCGGCAGAAGACAAGGCAATCTCTCACTCCACTCCTGGAGAAAACACGCAGCCTTTAGTTTGCAGTTATGATTAATAAAACTATTTAGCATCTTTGGAATCATCAGCCACCATTTCTAATTGTGCAGAAGCCGTCTCCATGGGGTGGGAGCCCTTGACACCATCCCACCTGTTGCAGAAGTGACAGACATGTAAAATCCCCATCCTCAAAATCTCCTGAAATTATTGATGAGATAAGGAGCAGCAATGGTTAGAAATACAAGAAAGAGACACCTTCCAGCTTAAGTAAAAAAAAAAAAAATAGAGGAGGGGGCAAAAGGGCAAGAATGGGAAGCCAATTTGGAAGCGTAGTCATTGAAACGACTTTGAATCTTGGACCACTAAGTCAGAGTCAGAAGAAACTTAGTGTTACTTTTCTATAACTGAATCTACTTTATAGTAGAATCCTGCCTCAGGAGTTTGGGACTCCTCCTTTGTGTGTACGTGGTGAGGGGGCTGCTTTACATCTGAGCAACCTACCTAGAGCCAAGTCACTAGGGGAGAGGGCACTTAGACATGCTGCCATCCACTGAGAGCCCCGTGGGTGCCGGTCATGGTCATGGCAGTGTCCTCTCCCGTCTGCACTGTAAGGTTCTTCTGGTCCAGTGCTCTCTTGGTGTCTGTTAGACACCCCCAGGCTTCTTTCTGCCACTCTGCTAGCCAAAGGAGGAGGGGGCTGGGCGAAGCCTATCCCTTACACCCACCACAAAGCCGCCCCACTTCTGCTCTGGTGGCCTACTGAGAGTGTGCGTGCTGTGGTTTCAATATGGCCTCCAAACCTCATGTTGTAATTTGATTGCCATTGTGACAAAGCATTAGGAGGTGGAGCCTTCAAGAGGTGATTATGTTGTGAAGGCTCTGCCCTCGTGAACGGATCAATGCCAGTCCCACAGGAGCGGGATCCTGGTAAAGGGAGAAGTTGGGCCCCATTTTCTCTGCCTCTCACACGTTCAATTTGCCCTTCCACCATATTATTTCACAGCACCGAAGCCCTTGACCATGGTGCCAGGGCCATGTTCTTGGACTTCTTAGCCCCCAGAACCATGACCCAAGTAAACTTCTGTTGTTTATAAATTACCCAGTCTGTGGTAGTCTGTTATAGCAGCAGAAAATGGATCAAGAAAAGGTGGAAAGTCATAGGGTTTTGCCATCTCAAGATTCAAACTCAGGTTTACTTGAGGCCAAGTAACCACTACCCTCCCCAGTCCCTCATTTCCCCTCAGTGTTGAGCACAGTAAGGAGAACATTTGGGTTCTGGTTACCTGGCCATATGATGTGTGAAACCTGTTGGTCATTCTAGGGAGAAGGGAGGAGAATCAGGACCAGTATGATCTGGGACAAGACCCTTAACTTGTGTGACTGTCTCTCCTCCATCCACACTCAGTTCCAACCTTCTTTTTAGTAGCTGGGGCATATTCCACTAGAGGCAGACACATCCTGCATTGCTTTAATCCCTTGCTGATGAAAAACTAGGTCATTTCCACTTTTTCCTATTGTATATAAACCTGGAGTAGACATTCTTTAGAAAGTATCTGCTCGGGCTGTTGTCTGAGCACCAGGGTTTGGTACAGAGTGTAGATCTATAGAACTACAGAGTTGGAGTCACCTCTGACTTCACCGCATAGACATACATCTCTTTCCTTCTGGCTTCCTCTTTTCGAGGAATATCCCTCAGTGACTAGGAAAGCACATCTTAGAGTCAGGCGATTTGGGTTCACATCACAAATCTGCCACTTACTGGCTGCGTGACCTTGAGCAAGTTCCTTGACCTCTCCCAGCTTCCGCTTCTTCACCTATAAAATAGAAATAATACCCACTTCAGAGGGTTGCAGAGCCTAAATGCATATGAAATATTTAGCACTGTGCTTGGCTCTTAACATATACTCAAATAATGCTATGCTATTGATGGTGATGATGATGACGATTTTTACTTGGGTAAGGGAAACAAAGAATTGAGGAAAAAAATATCATTCATGTGTATAGTTAACAGGGAGTGGGCTGTGCCTGCTCAAAAGTAGCTACGTAAAATGAATGACCGCCTCCCCAGCCTCAGCCCAATTTCTGCCCTCATTGCCTTACCTCCTGGGAAAAAAGGGAGCCCATCTGGGATAACTCAAGAAGATTCTGCAATACTCCAAAAAGGCAAATTGCTACTCAGGTGTGTTAAATTCATGATAACTTGCTAGTGTAAACACATAAAGTCAATATGAATTCCCAAGGAAATGTAATTAACTGTAAGCTATTTTAGTAAACGTGAGATTTTGTTATACATTAAAAAAAAAAAAAGGCATGATGATTTGAAGCCAAACTACAATCCAAGAGGCTGTGTAATTTTGGGTTTGGGGTTTGCTTTTTCATTTTGAATAGTAACAGGTTGGGTATAAAATTATGGGAAATATAATTACAGAGCAGAATTTTTTTTTGTAGGTTTGTGATGTTGCTTTTTTTTTTTAAGATTGTTTTTGTTTTCATTCTACTTACTTCTCATGAGATTCAAAGTACAACTGAGACTGGTATTAAAGACAATCATTACCCCAAGCCCAGAGGACAGAAGACTCAGCATGTTGCATATGAGGCGCTTGATTTCAAGTGGTGTTAAGAGGGTTTTTAATTACTCAGCTTTGGACTCAGGTATCACCTTCCTGACAAAACAGCAAGGGAGGAATGGTTTTCTAACTGGATTAGATAGCTTCTCCCACCACCAGCCATTTTGCCTCATAGGAGAAGCTATTTTAAACTAGCTCATTAGGGAAGGTGGGGAGAGGAGCTATTTAGAGTTCCCCGAGGCCTACAGGGAGCAAGAGGAGGGGAAAGTAGACAACTTCATCAGTAGCCAGCAACTGAACCTTCTCATCAAAATTCTGACTTTTACAAGTACACTACTCAAAACAACATGGAAGAAAAAGATGATACAGGAATGTACAAGAGTAGATGCATTGGAATTTTTCACAAACACCTGAGCCCGAACCCCAGTGCTATGGCTTAAATGTCCCTGATCAAAATTTATGTTGAAATTTAATCCACATTGTGAAGTATAAAGAGGGCAAAAACTGGCCAGGCATAGGAGGATTGCAGGTTCAAGCCCAGGCGTGGCAACTTAACAAGGTCCTCAAAAAAAAAAAACTTAGTGAGACTCTGCTGCAAAATTAAAAAATAATAAGGGCCAAGGGCACAACTTGGAGGTAGAATGGCCCTGGGTTCAATTCTCAGTACCAAAAAAAAGAGAGAGAGAGAGAGGGTAAGAACTTAATCTAAATACCTAAGTACCGTATTTAGAGTACTTAGAGATGGGACCTTTGGAGGTAATTAAGGCTAAATGAATCCATAAATCTGGGGCCCTAATCCAATGGGACTGTGGCTTTATAAGATAAGAGACATGAGCTGAAACATGTGATGCCTTGTGCTGCCTTGGGACTCTGCAGAGCCCCTACCAGCAAGAAGGACCTTACCAGATGGAGCCAGCATCTGAACTTGAACTTTACAGCCAAATAAACCTTTATTTTTGATAAATTACCCAAACTGTGGGATTCAGATGTAGAAACTGAAAATGGACTGGAACACCCAGTTTGGGCACATACAAGCTTAAGCAAGTTCTTCTTGAACTTAGGACTCACTTTGCTCACCTGTGAATAGGTATATTAAGATATTTGTCTCATAGGACTTTGAAGAGAATTAAATTTTAAAAAGGTACGTTAAAGTCTTGGCACAGTGCTTGGCATTCAGTCAATACTGAGAGGGAGCGACTACAATTGAGCATTATAATGACAACCCTCTCTCCTCTATCTACCAATCCAAAGCCACATCCCGATTGGATTCTCCTAAATCATACTTCAGTTAGCATGTCCTCGATTACACTCAGCTTTACTGCTGGCATCTGTGAGAACCTCATATTCACACAAGTCCTCACCACCCTGCATTGTGGCTTGACTATTGACCATCACCTCAAACCGACAGTGTAAACTTCCTCTGTAACTCCTTTCAAGTACAGCAATCCTCCCACTTGGCCTGAGTTTCACTTTCTATAGTTTCAGTTAGCCAAGGTCAACCATGATCCAAAAATATTAAATGGAATATTCCAGAAAGTTTCAAATTGCACACTGTCATGTAATATAGTCGTGTGATGAAATCTCACACTGTCCCATTCCATCCCACCCAGGATGCAAATTCCCCTTTGACTTATATATTGATCTGTATATGCTACCCACCCGTTAGTGACTTAGTAGTCGTCTCAGTTACCAGATAAACTATCTGGATACCACAGGCAGTGTCTGTGCTCAAGTAATCCTTATGTGGTGGCCTATCAGTACATCACACTGTGAGACGATTCAACACCTACATCATCACCTCGCTTCATCTCATTGTGTAGGCCTTGTATCACCTCACAGCATCACAAGAAGGGTAAGTACAGCACAATATGATATTTTGACAGAAAGAGACCACATCACATAACTTTTATTATAGTATATTGTTATGATTATTCTATTTTCCTAGTAGTTAATCTATTACTGTGCCTAACTGAGAAATTAAACTTTATCATTTGTATAGGAAAATATATGTGTAGGAAAAATAGCATATATAGGATTCACTACTATCTGAAGCTTCATATATTTTCTGGGGCTCTTAGAATGTATCCACTAGAGATAAAACAGAACTTCTGTACCTATTGAGACACAAAGGGCAGCCGCAGATTCAGATGACTGAAAGTCAAGCCAGTAATGCCTTCTAGAAGACCTGAAAGAAACAAACTCAAGGTGTCCAAGAGCGCCTGGGCCTAGTTTCTCAGAGAGAGAGGGGTGGTAGTGACCAAAGGGTGGGTGACCCCTACATTTACACAGAGCCTCAAGTTTTGGGGCCTTGAACTTGGTTTAATGTTCTGCTGTAGCCATTTTGAAACTCTTAGTTCATTAAAAGGGACCCCAGATATTTATTTTGCACAGGGCCCCACAAATTATATGGATAGCTCTACAGAAATGAAGGCTAATCTGGTTTCTTCTCCCAGTTCTACAACATTCTAGAAAGGTGATCTTGGATAAGACCATTTATTCTACACACATTTTATGCCTCCAGCCTCCGTCTTCTCATGTATAAAATGGGCATGGTAATGATTTCTCTCTGTCTCTCAGTCTCAGGCTGCTTTGAGGAGCAAGATCATGCATTAAAACACTATAGTGTCATGTAGTAAGTGCCCAATAAATACCAACTATTGTTAGTAAGAAGAAAGTAAGTCCAGGGATTGGGGTATGAAGGAAAAATACAGCCACAAGACTCTGAGAATGAAGGATTGTCCTTCATTTTAAAATCACTGTATATATTGTAAAACACCTGATACATACAAAACACAGAGGGACATAATGGATATAAATATGTCATGAATGAATCCTGTCCTTCTGAGGGTGACATTTGTGTGTTGGGAAACTGGGAGGTGGAATCACTTACCCACAGCATGATGCTATAAGCTAGAGGGTGGAAAAGCTGTAACCAAGGAACCAAGAAGTTTAAGGATGACAGAATAAAGAGGGAGAAGTAGGTCCTCCTTTGGAGTAGCTAAGAACTCTTGAGTTTTGAGCAGGCTCTAGGAAGAATAGCTTGGCCTTTGAGAGTAGAAAAGGCGCAGAGGGCAGGCAGCTCTGTGGAGGGAACAGTATGAACAAAGCCCTGGAGAAAGGGAAATAAAAATAGCATGCAAGAAATGGCAAACGGGCTGCAGGTCGTGATTACAAACCTTAGTCCACAAAACACTGGTAGCTAGAGAAATGGGTATTCTCTTTATTTTCTTAAAATTTAACTCAAAGTCTCCATCCCACCAGGCCAGTGGGCCAGTCCAACTCAGTCATTCTTGGAGGTCTCTATTCGGCCACTCCAGACTGTCCCAAAGCCCTGGAGGTCACTCCTCCTTGTGGGTTCTTGGTCTACACTAGTTTCTGCTGAAATATCCCAGCCTCTCCTGCCCTGCAAGGTCCCTGTTTGGGAGCAGGGTCTAAGAAGTCCATGACAGCAAGGAGAAGCCAGTGACTACAGAGAGCTGAGAGCTACTGCTGGTCCAGCCTTCACACTGCCGCTGGCATCTGGTCAAACCTAGTTGGAACTTAATGTATATAGCGAGGGCAGTCACAGTGGGTGTTACTGAAGCCGAGGAGTCCCTACGAGGCAAACAGCTTAGTGGTTAAGAGTCAGGGCTGGGGCTGTGGCCCAGTTTCATTTCTTACCAGTTGTGACACCTTTGGTAAGTTACCTAGTATCTCCAATACTCAGTTTTCTCATTTGGAAAATGGGAATATTAGTAATACTACCTCCTAGGATTTTTTTTTTAAGATTAAATGAGATAAAATATGCAAAAGGCAAATGCCTGGCTTGTGCAATGCACTATACATGGAAGCTACAATCTCCATTCAGCACCCAGGATAAGTGCTCCTATAAGAATAAGTGCTCTTATTTAGGAATAAGAAAATCTTTACTATGGTAACAAGTTCTGAAACCAGATTGCCTGGATTCAAATCTCAGCTTAGCCCTTGCTAATTGTGTGACCTTGGGCCATTGTTACATATGTCTTCCTTTCTGGGCCTACCTCAGTCTCCTTATCTATAGACTGAGGCTCCTATCAATACCTTACTCCTAGGGCCTCCCAGAAGGCTAAATGAGGTACTTTGTCTAAAGTACTCAGCACTCAGTTAATGTTACTATTTTTCCTCTTTTTTAGTTTCCCAAATACTGTATGTTCATTCAATTCTCAGAACATGAAGGAGGTTTAAAAAGCTGTTGCTACTACCTGGGCTCATCTTTCTTCCAAACTTAAATTAACGAGAAAGACAATGTTCCCCTATAAGGACACTGAGCCAGAAAAAGTTACTGTTAACAACTTGATGAGTATTCTTCTACATGTTTTATAAATATAAGTATATACAAATGTGATCCTCCTCCACAATCTATCTTTTTTCTTAATATGTTGTAGACACCTTTCATATCAATACTATTGGATCTACCTTTTCTCTTTCCAGGGACTCATTAGATCCATAAGTGTACCATACTCTGTTAAATCAGTCCTCTCCCTGTGGAAATTTAGAGTTCCCAGTTTTTATATTTTGTTTTGTTGGTTTTTGGTTTTTGGTTTTTGGTTTTTTTGGCATTAGGGATTGAACCCAGAAGCATTCTACCTTTAGGCTATACCCCCAAGCCCTTTTGATTTTATTTATTTGAAACAGAGTCTTGCTAAGTTGCTGAGGGTCTCACTAAATTCCTGAGGCAAGCCTCAAAAAACTGCAACCCTCCTGTCTCAGCCTCCCAAGTACTGGGATTACAGGTGTGTTACACCATGCCCAGCTAATAGTTTCTAATTCTTTTTGACATTAAATTCATCATCACTTTAGATACATCTATACAAACTTATCAATTATTAAAGGCAAAATTCTAACTAGGGGGATACCTCAATCAAAGCATATGAACATTTAAAATTGAGCCACATATTACTAAAACACCCACCCAAAAAGTATTTTGTGTTTTGTTTTGTTTTGTTAGTATTATCTGCCCCTTTCTTCTAGCTCTGGTCACATTTCTCCTTGAGTTATATTGCTCTCTCTCAGTATTAGTTTCCTCGGGCTGCAGTAACAAAGTACCACAGTCTCCGTGACTCAAACAATAGAAATGTACTTCTCACAGTTCTGGAGGCTACAGGTCCTTGGCCAAGGTGGCAGCAAGGTCACTTCCTTCTGAGGGTCTCCTCCCTGGTCCATAGATGGCCGCCCCTTCTCTGTGTCTTCACATGGTCTTCCCCGTGGGAGTCTGTGTCCTAATTGTCTCTTATTAGGACACGTCATATTGGATGGGGGCCCAGGTGACCTCATTTGACTTTAATCATCTGTTTAAAGGCCCTGGCTTAGGACTTCAAAATAGACATCTAGGGTGGGCACAACCCAGACCAAACCACTACCTGCAATCTGATTATTCATCTTTGTATTTCTGGAATGCCTAGTGCGAAAAAAAAAAAAAAATGTCCAGTGGTTTCCTATTCATAAGATGAATGAACTTGTCCAGCATCCCATGGTCATCACCCCTTGTTCAGGGTTCTTCCACCAAACAAGATGGACACTCTGCCATGCAATGGCTCTGTAACCTCAGCCAGTCGCCTAACCTCTCTGAGTCTGTTTGAGCATCTAGAGTCACGGAACAACATTCACTTCAAAGGATTAGTAAGGAGCTCAAATGAAAACCACCTGTGAATGTGCTTAGTAAGAGCAAAGTCTGATTCCAAGGCCCCTGGCTGTTTTCATGGCCTCTTTTGCACCCACTCCTCCCATCCCGCCCCCTCCTGGCCTCTGCAGAGATCACTTTGCCCTCAAAGAGGCAGGCTTCCTGTGCGAATGGTCTCCAAAGGCAATTAGGACTCACCCTCCCTGCCGCGGTTTGTGAAATTCCATGCCTTCCATGCTTCTAGGAACATTAACCATGACTGGGTGACACTGTCCCAAAAGGGACCGTTTGGCTTTGGGATAGCAGATGATGACTTCATTGGGAAGGCCATTAATCATAATTATGAAATAATGAAATGGCTGCCAATTTGCCCATGCCTAATAACACCTAGTTAATAAGTGAGCCTTTTCATTTCTCACAGTGGAAGTGGATGGCGGCGGAGCCTGTTTCTGGGAGAGCAGCGCGCGTCTTGGATGGCTGAAATGCCTTGGCCGGTGGAAGTTACTGGCTCTTGGCTGGGTGCCTCCGCAGCACTCTATGAGCCGTGCAGTAACCTCTGTGAAATGCACTGCTGCTCCTGTCTTATTGCTTAATTAATCCACTTCTAATTGATACAGCCATGCATTACCATGGCTGCCTCCCTACCGTGAGAGTCCATAAAAACATATTTGGCTTTTTTAACAGGACTCGTGAAACAATGTCAAGAACATGAACTTCTAAATGACATCATACTTTGTCAAGAAATGTGAGTCCCATGACTTGGGCCAAACATTATCCTGACATCTAATAAAAATCCCTAGTTCCACTGAAATCATCATTATATTTCGAAGGAGTTATATTGCAGACAAGTGGGAAAGAGAAGAGACAGAGGGAGCCTGGGAACTAGTTGAAGACTGGATGTTCCTGCTGCCTTCTGTACCCTCCCTTAGTAAACGTGCTTCTTATTCCTTCCCTCTAATCACATCATGATAATCACTGAAAAGCTGCTGTCAAGTACCTAACCAAGCCCTATGCTGGGTTAAATTATCTTGAGATCTGTCAACTCTGGATGTTTGGTGAGAGGCTGTTCTACAAGCAGACTGACAAGAGTTCAAATCCCAGCTCTACAACGCCCAAGTTGCCTAACCTCTCTAGTACCAAAGTGGCTCTTTTGCAAATTTGATAGTCTCAGATATTTTAAAAAAATAAATCACATAGAACATGTTAGGTCAGGGTTTGGGACCAAAGTCTTTGCAAAATTACATGTAATCACAATCATCTTGAGGTAAACCTGTCAACCACAGCCGTCTCTCTAAATCCATCCTTCGGCAATCCTCAGGCACATCCGAGTTTGACACCAGAAAGATAGTCTAGATCTAGGCTTGGAAAACTGTGGCCCTGTGGGTAAAATCCAACACATCCAATCAGAACCCTGGCTTCCTCGCTCATTTACATATCATTCATAGCTTCCTCCCCATCCCCCACCCCTCAAGTGGTTGCCACAGAGGCCATAAGGCCACAAAGTCTAAAGTATTTATTATCTGATCTTTTACAGAAAAAAAGTTCACTAGCTCCTGGGCTAGATGCAGATGTCCTTTTCCCCTCCTCTGTACAAGCTAGCTGGCCATCCCTAGAAAAGAATGGGGAAGGATAGAGAATCCTACAGCACACTGCTTAGGGTTGGCTTCCTCCAGTTGGAATATTAAACCTCTGCAGTCTTAATTTGGGTTAATTGAGCTGCTGGTTGCTGGGAGAATTAAAAAGGGGTCTTGGTGCACATCTCGTGTAGGAGTTAGGTTTTAAAATCAGCTCTAATTGCACTAGGGATTGAATATTCCTAAGGATAGAACCCCTTTTTCTCAATTCAAAGTGAGGGCCAAAGGTATCTTCCCAAACCGAGGCCTTGGGAGAGAGTTGCAGGGCCAGGCTCAGTTCCCCAGGAAGCCGGCAGGGTGAGACATTCTAGAGAATTCTCTGGGAAGGGGCAAATCAGGGTTGCTCATCTCCTAGACTCAAAGAGAACTTTGACAAACTGGTTTTGCACTCCAGATCAATATGTCACCATCAGGTCCCAATTCTATCGCCGCCACTTTGCCTGTTTTCTGTATACCAAGAGCCTCCTCCGACTGAGCCCGGGAAGACGCTAGCTCCTGCCTTCCTGCACGCAGCTTGGAGACGCGGCCTGAATGACATTAATCATGCTGATTAGCCGTGACTTCCTCTTTTGTAAACTCCCGTTGATGGCCCCAAACCAATCAGTACCTGTCGCAGTATTTATGGTCCCTACATGAAGGTGGGGGCGATTGTAGGATTGAGTGTGTTGTATGAGAAGGAGGAGTTCCCCCAGGCTGGTGGCAGCCAAAACTTCTGAGAGGAAGTAGTGGTGGCCAGACATTTCCACACCACTTCTTTTTGCCCACTCGCCCGTGGTAAAATAATAATAATAATAATAATAATAATAATAATAATAATAATACCACTCGACATTTATACAGCACTTTTTATGCATGTTCCATCTCCCTAGAAAGGTGTTGTATACTGATGGCAAAGAGCAAAGCCCTTGATTTAAACCACCAGGATCTAGATCCTACGGTGCCTCTTAGTAGCCAGTGACCTTGTAGAAGTGTGAGCTTCTTCATGCCTCAGTCAAATCATCTGTACACGGGGGGGACAATAGAGCTGGCTTCATGAACATGTGACAGCTGCAGCTGCAGAGGACCCCACAGTTAAAAGGACTTTGCATATGGTTCAGCATTCTGCTGTCACTATCTTGAAATTCATAATACTTTCTGAACCAAGAGCCCTTCATTTTCACTTTGCACTGGGCCCGGCCAATGTGTGGCTGGCCTGAAGAGATTGCCTCACTCAGAGATACTACAGCAGATCAATGCCCTAAAAGTTCTTTTACAATACCTGGTACATAGAAAGCACCAAAAACTGAACAGTCATGAGCAATACTGCTTCTTTGATCTCACAACGGCCTGATAAGGCAAACAGAACTGAGAGTATGACTTAGCTACCAATAATGGCTTTACTTCTCAAATGGAAACATTGATGTCTTAAGAGGTAAAATAATGTTCCAAGAATGATCCAACTTGAGATTAACTCAACAAACATTTATGTAATTTTTCATTCATTCAGAAAATATGTATGAGGCTCCAACTATGTGCCCATAGATTTGGGGAGACTGTGAGGAGCAAGATATGCTCTCCAGTGTCTACCACATGCATCTGACCACCCAAAATGGGGGAAACTATTCAGTACCTGCTCTTCAAATATGAGATGGTCCCTGAAGGGATCACATTCTGAAAAACCAGGCTCTCTAACTGCTAAGATCAGCACTGCAGCTCATGAGCCCTCCCGAGCATGGCTGAGGCCAAGGCACACGATTAGCACTTTGAGCCATGTCTCCCTAGTCCTGGAGGCTTGTCCACTCCCTGATGTCTGCTACAGTGTTAACCTCCAGGGGCATCTGGCCTTGCCAGGTTCCTTTCATGAGAGGACATCCTAGAAGATGGGCAATTGATGCTTAATTTGGGATTTCTTATTCCTGGAAAGGAAGTCTATATGCAAACATTGCCCTGCCCAGCCTACTCTCTGGGTTCTTGCTTATCAGAGATGAGGATGAAGCAAAGGGCATCTCAGACCTTGGTGGCATCATGGCAGAGCCAGCGCAAAGACTGAGGGACAACCCCCGAGTCCACCCGGTCCCCAAGATGAATTAATCCCCTTCCTCTGCAGCCCTGCCTCCATTCTACCAGTGCCCATCCTAGGCAATGCCCAGAGTGCATTCAAAACCTTCCCCTCACTGCCCACCTCCATTAAGAGGTCTTTCCATCTATCCAGACATGAGCTATGTTATGAAACCAGTGTTTCTCAAAAGAGTCATTTGAGGTATTTTTCCATTTCCATGTACACCTATCTTATAGTATATTCAATAATTTCTTAAAATTGCCTCTTTAAAAATTAAGTAAGCATATTTAAAATCAATTTCATATCTCTAACATTCATAGACAGTGATAGAATAAATAAAAATATAGAGCAAAAAAGAATACTGGAATTGGTAGTGCAAGTACTACCTAAAACTGTCTCTTCGACCACAAAAGATATGCATAGCCCATTTGGGGAAACTCAGAGTTAAACTAATTCCCAGTACTGCATTAAGAGCTAAAAAATACAGCAGGGCATGGGGACCCACACCTGTAATCCCAGTGCTTGGGAGGCTGAGACAGGAGAATCACAGGTTAGAAGCCAACTTCAGCATCCTAGCAAGATCCTCATCTTAGCAAGACCTTATTTCAAAATACAAAATAAAAGGGGCTTGGAGCGTAGCTGACAACAGTTTAATGTACTGTCTATTTGTGGAGGCCTTCATTTTTATAGGGGACTCTTGGAAACACAATGCCTAACCTATAGAAATAATATGGGAATTCGAGGCAGCTAGTAACGGAGAGAAGATATTCTTGCACAGAGCAGGGCTTTCCAGCAAGGCTCCAAGCTTAAGCCACAGGCAGCCACCTCACTCATCTCTGAGTAACACAGACCCTGAACGTTCACTCAAGAGCCAGCTCCCTAGAGAATGGAAGAAGAAAGGTGACCTGCTTTTACCAGTGATTCCCGCTTTCTTTGTGCTTTGATCCTTTCCCAAGCAAAGCCAGATAAGGAGCTACTGTCAGGTTCCTCTGTCATTACAAATGATTGGTGAAGGTGTGAGTTATAGAACAAATAATCTAACAGGTATCTACTGAACAGATGCTCAAGCTCTTATCTGCTGACTGCCAGGGCTGGCTCGAGGTAGAATGGAGCCAGTGGTATCACGTGTCGACCGTACCTTTCTTGTCCTATCTTGCATTCTCCCTACGAGTCGAGATTTGCCTCAACCTCCCAGGGCTTCACTCTTGCACCGGCTGACTTTTCTCTCCTCTATCCCCATCTAATTGATTGTCTTGATCCCTTTCCTTTCTTCAGGTAACGCAATTAGAACATCGCAGTGTAACTTCACTTCATTCACAGCCTGGCAGAGGAAGTTCTCTCGCATTCTGCCCCACGATTAACCACTTCCCTGGGTAATTGACAGCAGAAACATCCGTTTCCTTGGGAGAAAAACACTACTTCCACCCACCAGGTGTCATCTTGTCACCATGGTCCCAAAAGATAGTCACAGAAAAGTCAGCCCTTGGCACATTTCACAGTGCCCGGGCTGGCCAACCTTCTCCATGACTAATTTGTTACGCAGATATATAGATCTTTACAGAGACTGTAGACTCCTCCTGTTTAAATGAGATGGCCCTGAGGGGAGGAAACAGGATAATGATTTCTGAATGTGCTAGAAGGCTAGGGAGAAATATAGCAGGATTTGGCACCTGACAAATGACTCTTAATATTCAAATGATTGCAAATCTAAGTCCTCATATACCTAGGTTAGCAGATATGCAGTCTTCTCTTGGGAGTTTCTCCTGGGACATCAGGAGGCCTGCCCAAGGTCACTCACCTGGCCTGTGAATCAGCCTCCTGAATATTACTTGTTGCTACCTTTGGCCCTCCTGTCTCAGGTGTAACCCTGAGGATGTGACAGCCTCATCTTCTACTCCCAGGTGCCCAGAAGCACTTCTCACTCCCATGGCCAGTGTGGACCCACAGCTAGAACCCAAACATCTCAACAAGTCCAAAGAGATGCCCCAGAGACTGCCTGTCCTCTCCAGTGGTCAGCGTTGGACCCCAGCCAGGGCTCCAGTCACAACCATGGCTGCTGACTGGCCCAGGCCTCCATGGCTCCTCAAGTATGAGAAAGGACGGTCCCATTCAAGGAAGCCCTGCAGCAAAACCAGCTGGCCTCAGCCTCCCAGCTTCAAGCAGTCTATGTGAGACACACGCAAATAGCCATTTCCCCAAAAGCTCATGGGGCCGTCAAGACACCTAGGTCAGGAGAGAGGCCAGCATCAGCCAATCACACTGTGCCAAACATGAGCCAGTTCTTCCCATCAGCTTTGTGGAGTTCTCTGGATATCCAAAGATTTGGTCCAGTAGCTATCTTGCCCATACTTCTAACACTATCAAAAATACATATATATATGCGCACACACACGAATACAGACACACACAGTCATGCATGACATAACAACATTTCAGTGAGCTACAGATTACATACATGGCAGTGGTCCCCTGATTATAAGGGAGCTGAAAAATTCCTACTACTCAGTGACCTCACAGCTGTCCTAAGGAGGTAGTGCAAGGCATTACTGATGTAATAGAAATATATATATATATATATATATATATATATATATATATATATATATATATATATATTGATATTTCCATTCGGTGGTTTTCCTTACTGTTGGCCCCAGTATGTTAGTTTCTTGTGACTACTATAACTAATTACCACCAACCTGATGGCTTAAACCAACAGAAATTGAAAGTGAGGTGTCAGCAGGGCCAGGCCCCCTCCAGAGGCTCCAAGGGAAGTCTCTGTTCCTTGGCTTTTCCAGTTCCTGGTGGCTTCCATTCTGGGGGCCCCTCGGCTTGTGGCCACATCGCTAATCTCTGTCTCCATGTTCGCAGTGCCTCTTCTTCTCTGTCTCCCAAAACTCTCTTTGTCTCTCTCTTATAAAGACACCTAGGATGGCATTTAGGGCCCACCGGGATGATGCAGGGTAATCTCATCTCATAATTCTTAGCCTAGCTACTTCTGTGAACACTTTTCCCAAACAAGGGCCATTTACAAATTCTAGTAATATGGACTCAATAGCTTTCAGTAGCCATTTTTCAACCTTTTACACCACAATTAGCTACTTCCCAGAATGATAAATTCCAAGAACATTCTTTTCCTTTGACTAGAGGAGACACCTTCACCCATTAGGATTCTCATCCCTGCGGCCATGAATTTTAGACACAGAGGAGCTACATATGATTATATTCCTACTATCTATGCTAGTTGCCGTGTGTAAGGTCATCCAGTGCAGCTCTATGTCTTGCTTTTCCCTGTAAGTGAGACAACATCAGTCTGGCCACTGGGCATGTTAGAAAACACAAAACTGTCAAACTAAATAACAAATAGAGAGTGACTTTCATAAAACTGAGAATTTAAAGTCAAAGGACAGTCTTGCTCAATGACTATCATTAAAGGTCATAAGACTCTGAGTCTCCCTTGCACACATGTTCAGTTTCCTCTTGTGCACTTGACTAGAGTCAGGACAGGTCTCTGAGGAGGGGGCAATCTTAGTGTCAGCCATCCGGAGGAGGCAGACAATCAGATTTGGAAGGCAGGCCTTTACCACAAAGAGGACATGAATGCTTCTTTGAGGACCAGCCTTCATGTACCTGTATTCAGGGGAATTTAGACTTGCTGAAGGTATTTGTAGATGGCCAGCGGGAAACAACAAGGAGAATGCCCAGGATCCAGGCAGGGAAGCAGCCCATGGGGAGCCGGCCCTCTTTCTCCCCATCATCTACTCCTCATGCTATGCTCCGGCTGCCTTGCCCTTAAATGCATCCAGATGCGCCATGGGCTCACATCTGGGCTTTTGTACATGCTGTTCCCTCCACCTAGAGCACTCTCCTCCACTCCTTCCTGCCCACAGCCCCTACATATAGCCACCTACTATGAATATACCTGTGCAATTCTCACTTCTTCCAAAATGCTTTCTTTCCCTCCACTCTTCATGGCTGAACCAGGCACGCCTCATCTCTGCCTTCCAAAATTAACCATCTCCCCTCTACATTAAAATCCATACAGAGTCAGCCCCCCATATCCACAGGTTTCACATTCAAGGATTTGACTAACCACAGATCAAAATATTTGGAAACAATGCATCTGTACTGAACATGTACAGGCTTTTATCATGTCATTCTTTTAAAAATAATATAACAACTATTTACACAACATTTACATTGTATTAGGTATTATAAATAACCTGGGGATGATTAAAAGTATACAGGAAGATGTGCTCAGGTTCTATGTATATACCATGCTATTTTACATAAAGGACTTGAATATTCATGGATTTTGGTGTCTGCAGCAGGACCCCAGTAGATACCGAGGGAAGACTCTATACATTGTCCTCTCTTCCATCCATGTCATATAATGTGGTGCTTAGCACATACTAAGTGCTCAAGAAACTGGGGTTGACTACAAATGACTTTACTGTCCCTTGTAAGCCCTCTCCTCAACCCATCTGCTATTTGTCTCTGTATCTGTTTCCCTCTTGTAATCCCTGAGCCCTTAATTCCAATCTGATCTTTCTGTACTGTGGAAAATTACTGGGAAAATTATGAGCATGCAAATTACAAGTAGCAGAATATTAAGAAAGGAGAATTCTGTCCATTGGAGCCTAAGTGGCCATAGGAGTGAATGGCTCAAAGGAATAGGGAATTTTGAGGAAAAGAGTTAAGCTTCTGGAAGAGCCTTTTCCTCTATTGCTAAGCTTGAAGGATCAAGTTTGCATTTATTTATTTATTCATTCATTCATTCATTCATCCATTCATTCATTTAGTTATTTATTCATTTATTTATTCATCCATTCATTCTTTCATTTTTGTGGTACTGAGGATGGAACCCAGGGGCATTCTACCTCTGAGCTACACCTCCAGCCATATTTTATTCTTTTATTTTAAAACAGGGTCTCACTAAGTTGCAGAGGGCCTCACTAAGTTGCTATGGCTGGCTGCGAACTTGAGATCCTCCTGTCTCAGTCTCCCAAGTACTGGGATCATAAGTGTGCACGGCCACACCTGGCTCAGGATCAAGAGTTGCATACTTGAAATCCTTTTTAATCATGTTCACTTAACAAGGAGTGGAGCTCCAAGCAAATTTTGAAAACCTGCCACCAGAAAGCTGGTGGCTCTCCTTATGACATCTGCCAGTTCTCAAAACTCTGTCTCTTTAACACCAAATTACAGCAGAACCTCAAGACCAAATTCTCCCTGCAGTAGACAGGAGGATCAGAGAGAAGAATAAAAATAGTGTGTTCAGCAGATGAGTGAGGGCAGGTTGAAGACAGCTTGGTGAGAAGGAAGAGATGATCTCAAGGGTAGATACAGCCTAGAACAATTGTGTGTTATTTCTTACATTTTTTAAAAATTATTGCCAGGCCTTTTGCAGACAGAAGTGATTGTTCAAACAAAGAGAGTGAGCTTGCCTCTTGCTGGGCCAGTGCAGACTCGGGTATTATTCTGCTAACACAACAGCACACCAGGACATGAGGACCTGCATGGACTGGGGAGATCAATTTGGACCACCTTGGGCTTACCAAGATTTGGGTTTACCAAGGTTTACTGGAGGGCCAGTAAGCTAAAACCTGTGGACCCATCCATGTAGCTTTTATCTTCTGTAAGGTGTTATCTTGCAGAAGAAGTCACTCCATGATAGACAGAACAACCAAGGAGTAAGTATCTTCTGGCCCAAAATCCATTCCAAACAAATGAGAACATGAATAAAACAAGAGGCTCTTAAAGAGTAATTTCAAATGCTTTGAAATTTTGTGTGTGTGAGGGAGAAGGACGGTACTAGTAATTGAACCTAAGTACATTCTACTTCTGAGCTACACCCCACCCCTTTTTATTTGTTACTTTGAAACAGAGTCTTGCTAAGTTGCTGGGACTGACCTCCAGCCTGAAATTCTCCTGTCTCAGCCTCCCATGTTATGGGATTACAGGTGTGTGCCACCACACTACGCTGAATGCCTTGAATCTTAACAAAACTTCCCAACAAGATTCCCCTAGCAGAGGACAGAACAATGCAACTGAAATGAACCTTTTGGAGAAATAAAAAGAGATGGCACATTTGACAAGGGTCAGCGGGCCAGGCTCCTGTGATGACAGCATCCTGGGAGTATTACTATTACCAGGAGCTGTAAATGGTTGCAAAGACGTACATAGATTCCTTGACTAATGTACTAGCTCACACCATCTGCCGCTTTCAGCAGTCATGGGTTGCATACTTGAAATCCTTTTTAATCACTTTCACTTAACAATTAGTGGAGCTCCAAGCTAAGTTTTGAAAACCTGCCACCAGGGCAGTTCCTGAGGTTGGTTGCTCTGGTGACCTTAAAGGATTACTGAAGATGCACAGAAGCCTAAGCAAGAGTGCCAGAATCTTCTAAATGTCTTGTGCTACTCCACTTTGGATACTAAATTCGGCTCCTCTTATGCTGATGTTGGCCACACACACTGTCAGGGTACCCCTACATACAAAAAAAAAATAGCTTGCACAAAGTCAATTGAATGTGCTCCCAGAGGGGAAAATATTTTAATAGAACATAGTCCCTAGCTATACTTTGTCAGGAAACAAAGATCTTGTCAACTCCAAAAAATCACTCTCCCAGCACCATAGGGAGGATATGACAGTGTAGGGCTACCTAAGGTCTCATACTATATACCCAAACCATTTTGATATCTTCCTACTGAATACAAAATATTCTTGAGGAAATTTTTGATTGTGTAAGGTTTTTGCGTCACGCCTAGAGTCTAACCCAAGTCTTGAGTCAAGCCTTCTTTGACATTCTTCCAAGTCCACAAAAAACCAGCCCACTTTGCATCCTAGAGGTAACATATGATATGAGCTGGAACCACATATTGGCACCTAACCGGAGGCAGTTACTTAATGAGACATTTCATTATAAACCTCAGACATTTGTCCCTCCCTCAGTGGAATGGTCTTTGGGGTCACTCTGGCAAAATGCACTGATTTGCAGATCAGATTCTGACACTTTCTATTAGCTCCTAGATAGATCCACCATGGAATGAACTTGTTTCCCATAAAGTCTCCAATGCATCTGTGGCCAGAATAGAGCCTGTGGTTTGGTTATCAGACTAGGTCTCAACCTGACTATACCATCAGAATAGACCAGAATTTGCCCTGATAATTAAAAATTCCCAAAGTTCAGGGGCTTAAAGCTGTAAACTTCAAGACTCATGACACATATCCATCCCAGGTCAGCAGGAGAGGCCAGTTCATGGAAGTCACTCAGAGCTATGGGTGACAGAGCAGCCACCACCCCGATCCTGCTGGTCACGGTACCAGGAAAAAACAAAGCTCTGGACAGACTTGCACTAGGAAGGAAATATTCCAGCCCAGAAAAGACAAATACTGCTTTCACTTATGACTCATTGACCTGAATCAGTTGTATGTCTCCATCCAACCATTAGGAGAGCAGGAAGGTCAATCCTACCATGTGCCTGGAAAGCAGAGAACTAGAAATATTTGGTAAGGATTGCTAAGGATTGCTATTTATCTAACTAATTTTGCGTGTGTGTGTGCTGGGAATTGAATGCAAGCCCCAGTGCATGGTAGGCAAGTGCCTTAGCACTGAGCTGCATCCTTAGCCCCTGCTAAATACATTTAAGATGTGACTCATATTTCTTTTTCTTTATCTTCCCTGGTTGTCTTAAAAGTCACGTGGTCTGTTTGACCAGATCCTTTAAACTCATTGCCAGAACATAAAAACACCTTGGGCTGATAGGTTGTCCAAAGTAATAGAAAAACATGACCACCCCAAATGAAATGTTGCTCCTTATAGATGTCTTTTTATCCTCTGTCTCAGCTTGGAAGCAATGAGCTTTCTAGAATTCTTATAATCTCTACTCGACTTTAATTCTCATACATTTCCCCCAGAACTTCTCTATTTTCTTTCCTTTCCGAAAATTGATGTTTTCTTCAGGCAGGACAAAACATTTATCTCAAGAGTATTATTATATATATATCATAGATCAAGGCAGTCAGAGGACAGGCTTAAACATTAGAATGATTCCTGCATTGTACAAAGGAGAAAACTGAGACTCAGAAAAGACATTTTCTAAGATCACAGTCAAGAATCCTAACTGTTAGCCCAATTTGCTTCCTCCCTACCCATGCAGGGACCAGAAAAGGGATTTATTTTACCCAAGGAGCATGGGAAAAAGTTGTAAACAGGGCCTGGTACTATGAAACACACACGGGGGATAAAAAATGAGAATCGGTGGCATTTAAGAAGAAAAAGTGGGGATGACTTCCCATATTCAAGATTTCCAAAAAGTCATGTTTTATGGAGCTGATGATTTACCTTACCCATTCTTCTCTCTTCCACTTTTTCTTTATTCATACACAAGAAGACAGGAGCCAACCACAACAGCAGGCTGGGAACCCATGTCATTGAGCATTTAATACAGCTGGGTCATAAAGAAAAATGACCACTGACTCGTTATTTCTGAAGGTGAAAGGAAAAAAATGGGCTTCCACAGCATCAAGTGCATGCTTACTACTGGCTTTTCCTCTACGGACAGTGTTTTCCCTGGGAGTGGCATTCTTATTTATATTCATAAAACCAGTAACAAAATAAAAAAAATTAATATCTCTGGCCTTAGCTGCCCATTTCTGCATAAGCACAAACTGCATTCTAACCTCTTTTCTAGCTCTTTGATATTTGACAGATTTTTAGAGGAAATATCAATCTTATAGCACACCTGCATAATCTTGGACAGGGTTATAGTCATGCAAATAATAACACTGGATTAGGGACTGGGGGAGAAAGGCAGTGTTAACTCTAGGTCATCATTTAAAAGCTGGACCCAGAACCCATCACTCTAATGACATTGATCCTCCACTTCCTGATTATCCTTAAGCATGTTATGACCTTCAATGGATGGGACAGGGCATTTTAGAGAAGCAACAAAAGTTTTCTTTGTTGGTCTGGGGATGTAGCTCAACAGTAGAGCGCTTGGCTAGCATGTTCGAGGTCCTGGTTTCAATCCCTAGTATCACACACAAAAAAGTGCCCTTGTCAACTAGAGTAGCTGTTAATACTAATTGTGCTTTAGAATCCTAACAACAGCATCCAAGACCCTAATTAGTACACCACCGATAATGGAGATATGATGAGCCTGAGGTGTTACTGACATCAGTCTATTAACTAGTCCAGTTGTGTTGGGAACTAGCTCAGCGATAGAATTTTAAGTACCGAACAGAAAAGAAAAATTAGCATTCTTCAGTCTCCTGTTGTAATAGGGATGAGGAGCTGGCCTGAACTACAGAGCTCTGGTTGAAAGCACATAAAGCCTCCAAGAGGGGAGTCTTGCTTTCCAAACCTTCGGGAAAATGGACGGGTCTTCAAAATATTACCAATCTAGAACATGCACTATTGCATTGCACGTGGCATGGAGGTTAGTCTGGGAATGTTCACCTTTATAGTCCAATTTCAGAGTTGCAAGGTAGCTTCCAAAGACCAATCTGAGCACAGATTTCTAGAAAAGAGGAAGCTGACAGAATTAAGAGTTTGTGTTGAGCCCACCATGGTGGCATTTGCCTGGAGTTCCAGCCACTCTGGAGGTTGAGGCGGGAGGATTACTTGAACTCGGGAATTTGGGGTCAGCCTAAGCAATATGGTGAGATCCACATCCCTTAAAAAAAAAAAAAAAAGAGCTTGCGTTGAAAAGAAGGAGGAGTTCACACTTGCAAGTAGCTGCTTATTACTCACACCTGTGAGAGAAAACACATGCATCTCTCCTCAGTAATGTTCTACCAGACTCTGCTCCGTGGAGTGGCATGGGCCCAACTTCACAAGACTTCCTGGCTATTCCATGGTTAGAACCCCTCCCCTCACACATCTCAGAGGGCCAAGAGACTGTTGCAGATGGCAAAGCAAACTTCCTGCATTTAACTTGAATTTGTATCAAGAATTCTGTAAAATAGATTTGGGCACATAAGTAATTGAGTAGGGGGATTTTGCTTATCTCCTTGTACTCTTCTTAGATTCCTGTTTTATAGCCTCTACCCACTGCATCTACCACACAACATTTCCCTGCTTGGACATTAAATCAAAGATTTTTCATAGTGATTGATTAATACATGCTATCATGCTTTTACAGGTAAGTCCTAACTGATTTCTTCTTTTGGCTGAGTCCAAGCTCAATAATATCATCTAGCCTTGGTGCCTGGGTGGACCACAGGATGCTTGGGGAGGGGGCAGAGTCTTGACCAGTGATAAGACTCAGGCAGTCTAATAAAGGAAGTTCCTTTTCTCAGTCATGTGGACCAGTCATTCCCTGCTCTGTACCACTGTTTCCCTAAATCTTAAAAAAAGAGTACCACCCCTCATAAGGATGCTATAGAGAAGAAAAGATATGTATTGCCTTGAAAGAGGGAACGCTATTAAGCAAGAAATGGAGAGTATTAATCAACTATAAGAGAAGCTTTTAAAAAAAGGAGTTGGGAAGGACAGGTAAGAGAGAGAAAGGAAGGAGACATGTCCACTCCGAATCCACATCCCTCCTTCTGGCCCACACTCCATGTTCTAAACAGCCTCCAAGATCCTAGAGAAGATTTTCAGATATGGATGTGCAACTGGAGGGTCCATGTGTGTACACCAGAGCCCTCAGATAGTGTGAGATACAAGCAGGATGACATGGGAAGGGGGACAGACCATAAACTGTAAGCCAACAAAGAGCTCTCCCTATGAAGTCTAAGGAGTTCAATAATTCTATATATTCTAGCATGGATTTCTAGGTCATTAGAAACATATATATATATATATATATATATAATTTAATATTTCTAATAGTATATTAGAAAATATATGTGTATATATGACAAATATATGTGTATAGGAGGATATATTTTATATGATACTTTCTTAATCTAATTTATAAATTTCAAATATTTAGAAGTATGGTCCATGGGCCTCCATTTAAACTTTTGTCCAAGTCCTAAAAATACTAAGAATGGGCCTAGATTCTGGGGTCAGTTAAGTTTGGGAAACATCGAAATAAACACAGTTAAATAGACCCTCTCTAGTGTAGGGTATCACAGAGCCTTAAATATGCATCATGCATTATGCATATCTAAGAAGGAATTATGCCATATTTCTTTCATTCCAAAATGCATGGTTTTTTTCTCACATTTTTAACATTTCTGAAATCAAAATGCATCTTACAATTGTCAGCCAGAAAACAGCTGTGCCCAAACTTATTCATTGAAACTTGCACTGTGGGTGTTAATGGCTTGGAAGGAAATCCCAGAGACAATAGCAGAGCATGTTCTTAATAAGTGTTGCACTAGCCAGCCAAGGTGGCACATGCCTGTAATCTCAGTACTTTGGAGACTGAGACAAGAGGATCATAGATTTGAGGCCAGCCTCAGCAACTTAGCAAACCCCTCAGCAACTCAGCAATACCCTGTTTCAAAATGAAAAATCAAAAAGGCTGGGAGGTAAAACAGTAGCTTAGAGGTAAAAAGGCACCTCAGAGGTAAAATGCACTTGGATTCAATCCCCAGTACCAAAACAAAACTATTGCACTACCCAAACTCTTGATAACATAGATCTCTTGATGACACTGATGTTTGTGCTTTTGCCCAAATAGCAATGACTCAGAGTCAAAATCATGATCCAGGAGAGTCAAACTTAACATGAAGAATCTTAACCAATTTCATTTGCTTACACTTCTTTTCTAAGTATGCACAAGAGTGATTATGATGAGACTCTATATCCACATGAATAAGTGTAAAATAAAAAAATAAAATAAAAATTTTTAAGTGTTAAGAAAGAGTTGTTTATGGTCTAGTTGGTGGCAGTTTGTCTCTCTTAGTTGAACATGAAGAAGTGGTATGTGCATATTTAATGACAGTTTAGGTTCTATGAAGGATAATAGTATGCAAAGTCTCTCAAATGGTTTGAAACAAGGTGGCCCTTCTTATTCAAGTCATCCTATGAGATGCCTGTATTCTGGAGCACATTTTGAGAAGTCTGCATTAAGTTATGGAATACTGAAAGATGGGGGCTGGAGAGAACTTCAAGGACGCAGAACCCTCACTCTACCAAGAGTCTTCTAATGATGCTTCCAATATCATTATAGATATTACAGTATCTAATAATAAGCAAATCATCAAAAGATCTGAGCCTCCTAAATATTTATGTCCAATAACAGAGATTCAAAATATAGGAAGCAAAAAGTGACAGGGCTTAAAATAGAAACAGACAAATCCACAATTACAGTTGGAGATTTCAATAATTCTCCTCAGTAACTGATAGAATAAGTCATGAGAAAATCAGTAAGAATATACCCAAATACACACAAATGCCTGCATGCAAGTCATTGGAGAAGCATGATTTGAATCTGGGGTGTGCCGCTGTGTAGTCACAGCAAACTTGAGAGGTGCTGCTTAGCATAGCGTGGAGTCAAATCAAATGGGCATTGCATGCATCTCAGCTCAGGATGAGAAACAATGCATGAGGTATTAATCATCTGCTCTCTACTTCTGCCCAAAGCATTTGAAAAACTCACAGGAACTTTAAGGAGGATCTTGCCTTGGAATGTCTGAAATGTGTCAATAACCAAGTTATGGAACCAAGCTAGGTGTCTATCAACAGATAGGTAGAGAAAATGAAGTGTTTTTGTTGTTGTTGCTGTTGTTGTTTTTGTTTGTTTTTTTGTGTTTTGTTTTATTTTGTTTTGTTACTGGGGATTGAACTCAGGGGCATTCTACTTCTGAACTACATTCCCGGCCCTTTATATTTTTTTAAATTTTATTTTGAGACAGGATCTCGTTAACGTTGCTGAGGGCCTCACTAAATTGCTGAGGCTGCCCTCAAACCTGCTTTCCTCCCATCTCAGTCTCCCAAGTACTGGGATTACAGGCATACCCAGCTCACAATGGAGTTTTACTCAGCTATAAAGAAGGATGAAATTATGTAATTTGTAGGAAAATGGATGGAACTGGAAAACACCATGCTAAGTGAGATAAGCTGGACTTGGAAAATCAAGGGTCACATGTTTTCTCTCATATGTTGAAGCTAGAGAATAAAAGGAAAGAAAAGGGACCTCAGGAAAATAAGAGGTATCAGTAGAGTGCTGGAAGGAGACTGGGGGAGGAAGGAAAGAAGGGAAAGAGAAGGTTTGGGGAATGAAACAGACCAAATGATGTTATGAGCACATATGAATGTATCACTATGAATCTCATTCTCATTTACAATTTAATGCACCAATAAAAATTTGGAAGGAAGGAAGGCAGGTTTGTGGTCCCCTTCTTGGAAATAAAATCCCATTAGAACAGATAGGGGGTTAAAAAAAAAATCCATATTCCCCTTCCTGTATCCTTTCTCTCTGGAGAACGCTAGTGTACTGAATAACTCGCCAGGTGGTAGATGTGCACAATCATAGGGTCCCATGAATGAATTACACCCCCTTTTATCTATGTGCAAGAATAGTTCCCTCCCATCTTGGTCATGTGACTTCCTTTGGCCAAAGGGACTTCAGCAAACACACCACCAGGAGAGGCTGAATGGCACTGACATATTGAGACCTACCTATCTCTTGCTGTTTTTGGAATCCAGCCACCATTTTAAAAGTCCAGGCTTGCCTCCTAGAGACACATGGCCCACCTGACAGCTGGCACCAACCACCAGAGGTGAGTTAGGCCATCTTAGGCAGCTCCAGTCAAGAAACCAGAAGTAATCCAAGATCTGACCAGCAGGAGTCAAGTCTAAACTACTGATCCACAGAATATGAGCAAGAAGACGGTTAAGTTCAGAGGAGGTTTTCTAGACAGCAAGGGATATTATTATACCCCAAACAATCAGTCACCTCTGCACCAAAATAAAAAGGCAAAAGTAGCAACCACTCTTCTGGCTACTCAACAGAGAAACAGAAAATGTCTCACTAAATAATGCCTAGAAGTTTGGAGTTAACATCCTCTGACATAGACCTCTCAGCCTCACAAATCAATGTTAATAAAATAAGTGTGTTGGAATTCCCCAGATGGGCTTCTAAGCAAAACTTTTTCGTTAGGAAAAGAAAAAGGAACTTAATTTGAAGCTTTAATAACCTCCCAATTAGGTTGTTTCTGTTATTATTAATATTTAATCATGACATTACTGTGCCTATTTTAGAATTGAGCTGAAATTAAGTAAAAATGCTTGATCATAAATAATTTCATTATTAAAGATAATCTTTGTTATGTATGTTCCTATGCCTATCTTTTATTAAGTTTACTTTTCATGTTGACATTTTTAAGAGCATAATTGTATGTTTTTGTTCTTGGTAATATTGTTACCATATATTAATTATGGCATCATGCCAGCAACAGTAGTAATGAAATGTTTTCATTTTTCTGTGTTAAGAGCTAGCAATAGGCGCTCTCACTCACTCTCTCTCTCTCTCTCCCCAAATAGATGATAAACTGAGCTCTAAATTCATTCCCTGAATTATTATTTTCTCTCCTTTCTAATTTTTCTATAAGCACCATTAGTCATGATTTATGAGAAAACCAGGGTAAACAAGAGAGATGACTATCTTTGTCATTTTTCAGGCGTTTCTTGGAGGTCACACACAATCACCAAAGAAGGGTTAGGTAGACAGAATAATACTCCCTAAAAGCCCGGTGTGTAGCGCACGCTTGTAATCCCAATACTTGGGAGGCTGAGACTGGAGGATCCAGGTTCGCAGCCAGCCTCAGCTGCTTAGTGAGGCCCTCCGCCACTTAGTGAGACCCTGTTTCAAAACAAAAGAATAAAAAATAGGACTGGGGGTGTAGCTTGGAGGTAGAATGCCCCTGGGTTCCATCCCTAGTACCACAAAAAATTAATTAATTAATTAAATACTCCCTAAGAGATCTTTACATCCAACTCATGGGAACGTATAAATTTGTTACCTGACAAAAGAGACTTTGCAGATGAGAAGAGCGTTATTCTGGGTCATCAGGAAGATCCAACATAATCGGGGTTCTTAAAAGTGGGAGAGAGTGTCAGAGAAGCAGATACGACAACCAAAGCAAAGCTGGAGTGATACCAGGTGGGAAAGGAGCCATCGTTGCTGACCTTGAAAATGGGAGAAAGAGCCACACATCGTGGAATGGGGGCAGCTCTGGATGCTGGAAAGGACCAGGGAACAGATCCTCCCCTAGAACCTCCAGCGATGGACGCAGCGCATGTGAACCCTGGATTTTAGCCCAGTGAGACCCAGGTCAGACTCTGATCCACACAACTATACCATAATAGATCCATGGTTTTTTGTGGGTTTGTTTGTTAGTTAGGGGGTGGGTTGTTTGTTTACTTGCTTGTTTGGCACTGGAAAATGAACCCAGGGGCATTTTTACCTTTGAGCAAAACCCCCAGCCATATATGTAATGTAATTATGCATCATAGTGAGATGCAAAGTGATATAAACATACATGCATACATCATTGGTGTGTTTTCTTCTGTGTACCCCCGGTACCCTCTCCTCCTCGCCCAGACATGTTAGTGAGACTGGTGTTATAACCTCCTTCTATGGACATAACCTTATTTGAAATGTTCCCTTCCTCAACCCTCATTTTTCTCTTTCCCAACACTCCCCCTCCCCTCCACTCTTCTACTGGTTTCTCTCCTCGTTGACTATAGGCCCTTTTACTTCCTATTTTCATTCTAGCTTCCACGTATGAGAGAAAACACATCATCCCCTTGACTTTCTAAAACTGGTTGCTCAGCTCTTTTTACTTATTTCTTTTATTTTGAAACAGGGTCCCACTAAGTTGTGGAGGGCCTCATTAAGTTGCTGAGGCTGTCCTTGAACCTGCAATTCTCCTGTCTCAGCCTCCCAAGTACTGGGGTGATGGGCATGTGCCGCCATACCCAGCTAGATCCGTATTGTTTTAAGAAACTAAGCCTGTAGGAATCTGTTACAGCAGCTGTAAGGAAACTGATACGGTGGCATTCCTAGGAACACTCTGTCTGAATCCTGGCAATCCCGCATATGGGCTGAGTAACCAAAGGCAAGCTGTTTCACATCTCTAAGCTTCCATTTCCTCATCTGTAAAATGAGGATAATAATGGCTATCGCATAAGGTTACTGGGATAATTAAATGAGATCATTTGCATAAGGCTCTTCGCCCAGTGCCTAGCACATTTTAAGCACTTGTTAAAGGTCAATTACTGCTGTCCTTATCACACCCCGTTGTGACACACTGTGTTACATTCACACTTCCTTGTGTCTCCTCCAGTAGAGGGCCCCACCACCTGCTCCTTGGCACATGCCTTGCAGAGCCTTCCTGGAGGTGGTGTGCGCTCTGTGCCCCATCCTCGGGCTTGGCTCTGGGATGACCTTGTCAACAATCTGAGAGCAGACAGGAGCTAGCCTGTATCTAGGAGAGGCTCCTAGAGTGAGGGCCTAGTTTGGCTCTCACTAGAAAAGAAAAAAAGAAGGAAAAGAAAAAAAGAAGGAAAAGAAAGCTTTTCCTTCCACCTGAGGGTTGCTGCTGAGTCCTGGCTAAGAAAACACATGGCACAGAGCTGCAGCGTGTAAAGTGAGATAGGGAAGCTTACTCGGGAGTTACATATTTTCATAATAAAGTTGACAGACACACCTCCCATAGACATTGTTTATAAAGTCTGCCAATTCACCCCCTCCCCACCGCCCACATACACACACCATGTACAAGAAACACGCTTGGATCACAGCTACCCTGACACTCCCATTGGTATTCTGTGATCCCCAGCTCCCAAGTCATAAGTGATTCAACCATAGATGGATCCTTAGCCTTGGCCAACTGACACCCTTTCCAAGAAATTTAGAATTGTGAACTAGAGGCCTTCGGCTCCATGAGACACACCAGTCTTCCTTCCATAAATCACACTTTCCACTGAAGTAAGTTCCAGTGGGCTTCTGAAACCTCAGTTCTAGGCTGGAGTCTTGCTACAAAGAGGAAACATTTCCATTGATGAGAATCCCCCAAACCCTGGAGAACCAGTCTGCATACAACAGAGGACTCCACAACCCTTGCCCCTGTCCAACGGGACCCAGAATGCACGGGTTCTCCACTTGCCACAAACAGAGCTCTTCTGGGAAGATGAGCTGAAGAAGTAGAGGATGGTGTCAGCGTGGTTTGTTTGCCACGGTGTTCTAGACACTGTGGTAGCAGAAGGAATACAAAGATAAGGGTATCACCCTGCCATTTATGAGCATATAGCTTAGTAGAAGGAAGGAAGGTGGAAAGGAAGTTCACAGGGAAAGTTGGAGGTGAGAGTTTTAGCCCCATCTCTGCTACTAACTGTGCAACTTTGGTAAGCCACTCAACCTCTCTGCCCATCAGCCTACCCATCTACAAAATGGGAGGGGAGCTGGATTATATGACCCATACAGTCTTTTCTTTCATGTCTGCTGCCACCGCAGCTACGACCTGATCAGCAACAATTAGCCATTGCCTTCGGACTGACAATAACTTCCAAATACAGTGTCAGACTGACTTCATCAGAATCCTGTGGGAATAGTTTGGAAAATGCAGATTTTTTTGGAGCCTTAACCTCAGAGTTCTGATTGTGTAGGGTTGGGCAGCACCTTCGCTGTGTGGATTCTGATGCATGGTCAAGTTGGAGAACCACTATTCTTTGTAGGTTCCCAGGTGGAACTATCTCAGCCTCCCCTAAGTATGGAAATTATCATAACATAATAAATGAATAAACTGCACATTACTTGTCAATACTTACACAGTGATGCGTATGCAGTATTTCTAGAGCTTGGCACTACACTAAGTGCTTAACACGTACTAATTCATTTAATCTTCATAACACCCTATGAATTAGGCACTTCACTATCCCCAGAATGATTTTAATCATTTTATTCATCTCTCCCCTCCTTGATCCAGCAGTGGGCTTTGATCATGTCTTCCCTGTAGGAAATTGATTTGAATAAATAAATAATTAAAATTAAATAAAACATAGAAGAAATCCTAATTTAAAAGCTAGCTACCTTATGATCCTGACTCCCACTGACACCGCACTCCCTTTGTGACTATGTGTCAGCGTCTTCCATGCCTCTGATAAACTGTGAGGAAAGTGGAAAAGACATGGTTTACACTCCCAGGGAGAGGGATTGCATGCAATAGAGATTTAGCATTCTGCCACCGACCCAGTTGTCAGAGGAATTTGCATCCAATTGGATGATCTTGGTATTTTATCATCAGACTTGAAATTAAGACATTTACACCTTGGATAAGTTGATAATCTGTGAGTATGGGGGAAATGAGGGAAGAGGTGAGGGCATAAGCCACTGAAGATTTTCTTGGGTCTGGGGAGGGTTCTGACTCAAAGATAAATGGCAACAAGTAACATCAATTTAAACAACAATGCATTTCATTATCTCATACATGTAAGTTTGGAGCTAGGTATTCTAGAGTCGATTCAGCATTGCATCAGGGAACCCACGCTCTTTTTTTTTTTTTTTTTTTTTTGCGATACTGGGGATTGAACTCAGGGGCATTCTACCTCCAAGCTATACCCCCAGCCCTGTTTTTTTATTCTTTATTTTGAGACAGGGTCTCACTAAGTTGTGGAGGGCCTCTCTAGATAGCTGAGGCTGGCCCGGATCCTCCGGTCTCAGCTTTCCAAATGCTGGGATTACAAGCGTGCGCCACCACGCCCGGCTGCTCTTTTAATTTTCTCTCATTCTTTTACTCCACCATCTTCCATACGCACATTCACAACCTCCATCTTATCTCATGATCACAAGATGGCTGCCACATCCCCAAGTACTATTTCCTAATACCATAGCATTCTTTACACATCACTCTACATACCCCAGAGGTTTTCCTCCAGAAGCTACATTCCCTTTATTCCACATTGGCCGGAACTGTAGCACATGGCCACTTTATGATTTGAATTGTTTCTCCCCAAAACCCGTGGGTTGAAGTCATAACCTCCAGTATCTCAGGGTAAGACCTTGTGTGGAGACAGGGTCTTTACAGAGGAAATAAAATGAGGTCATTGGGATGGGCCCTAACCCAATATGACTGGTGAACTTTTCTAAAGAGGAAAAGTGGACTTCAATGTGTAGAGAGGGGAGAAGATATAAAGACCAGGGAGATGACAACTACCCATAAACCAAAGGAAGAGGCCTACAAGAGATGCTTCCCTGGCAACCCTCAGAGGGGACCAGCTGTGCTCACACATCCCAGGCTCTCAGCTCCCAGAACCGTGAAACAGTCATTCCTCTGGTGGAAGCCACCCAGCTATGGCACTTTGTCATAGTATGCCTAGCAAAGTAATACAGTCGCCCCTACCCAACTTCCAAAGATGCCATCGAAACACCACGAAAGTGTGCCGTGTCATCAAAGTGCCATGAGAGCTGCTTGGAAGTACATGGCCAGCCTGTACTGGGCAGAGCAGAGCTATAAGCACAGACCACGGAGAAGAGAGTGTTTGTTGACTGGGTAACCAAGGGTGACTGCTCCATCTTTGTTCACAAATCACAGAAATTGAATCCAGCCAACTTAGAAAAAGAATATATCCATGTACTATAAGGAAGAGGAGGAATTGATGGAAAGGCTAGACCATCCGGCTCAGAAAAGTAAAGACAGCAGGGCAGGACTAGGGCTCTGGGCAGCAGGAAGGACATGGTCCTCCTATTATAACTCCACCACTGTGATGAATGAACTCTTAATACATTTTCTGCCCTTAAAATGCTTAAGATTCCAAGCCCCAGGACCATAGGTAGTCATCTTCTGACCAGGGAAAAAGAGGGAAGGGTAACCTGATTAAGTCCAACTAAGACTGCACTGAGCTGGAGACTGATAATTCTCCAAAAAGAAATTAAGGGATTTTTTTTTTAAAGAATTCAAAACAAAAACCAAGAAGCCAAAGAAATTAAATGTTCACTACACTTGTGGAAGAAGGGCAATGGGTACAGAAATCAGAGATAAACAGGGCTTCCTGGCTGCACTGCAGGTCTTCCCACCTGGACATGAGCCCTGAAGGCCGAGCACCAGGCTGTTTTTAAGGCACTCACACTTTCTATTCCAAACTCCTAAGACAGTAAGGAATCACCCAGTATCTGTCAGGAACCATTTTCTGATCTCTTCTGGGTCCTCCCTCTTTCTTCAGATCTTAAGCCCTCAGAGGACTAAACTCAGAAGCAAACACAAAAGCAATGGTTTGAATTCACCAGGATCACCCATTTTCTCCAGATTCAGTACCTTTTTCTATGCAAATAACAAAGAAAAAAAAACCTTGAGTCTGTGTCAAGGAGGTACCTAAACATTTAGTCAATTAGATCAGGTTGGCAAACAGTCTGTCACTCTGGTGGAAGGAGGGGCGAATCTGCCAAATTAGCTGTTTGACTGAATTGATGGGCTGTCTTGGTCAAAATAAGTCTTTTTTATTAAATGTTGACAGATCATAGTATATCAAAAAAGAAAATCTGCAAAAGCCACTTTTCATCTATATAAACAGTAAAATCAAGGTGGCATATTGGAAATCTCTAAATAACACTTTGTCTGCATCAAAGGGTGTAATTCTTGAGGTCAGAATAAATTAGGAAAGAAAGCCTCTTTTTCAAGTAGAAAAGGATTGAGAGACTAAATTACCCCAGGCGGCATGTCACCAATATCAAGACGATTTCTCACCACCTCCACCATTTCACACTGCCTTACTTGGTGTCGACTGCTTGTCCTCAGCTAAGCCATGCTAAGCAGTCTTCATTTATTATCTAATCTGATCAGCAACCCCATAAGGTAAGGACTGCTATCCTCATTGAAAAAAGGAGGACGTGGCAGTGTATGTGGTCTACAAAACTCAAGTTTACATGGATACTAAATTTCAGAGCAGTAACTTATATTTCACTTTGAAGCCTTTGGTTTTAACCACCATGCTGGTGACTACATCCTAATAGTACTTAGCTATTCACTCCTAGCCACGTTACTGACAGCTTTCTCCTTGATGGACTCAGAAGCCCATTCTTCTCCAATTGTTCTCCAGTGGTTTAGTTCAAAGAACACTCACCTTCCAATTTTATAAGCTTAACATCCCTGGCCTCAAAATTCCTTAACCCAATGTAGCCTTGTTTTCCATTTACACTCAAGATCGTAGCACCCATTTCAATCCACCCTGCCCTTTCTAACACTCAGTTTGCCATGTGCAATGTGGGCGTCCCATGTCTGCTTTTGGAGCAGAGAAGTTTAGCACACAGGTGTCTGACCCAGGATGTCCAATACTTCCTTCTTTTATTTAACTCAGGCACCAGGGGCTTTTTCTATGAGCACAACAGTGAGACTTTCATTGTATTGTCATTGACTTTTGTCTTATAGTTATGACCATGTCTTCAATTTATCCCTTTAGAAAACAAGAGTTGCTCAAAGGATGCATGGCTGGCTGCTTGGTGGTCTTTCTCCTGCTACTTTTTGACAGTTTTTTGCCTTTTTTCCATCTCAACTTCCTTTTTCCATCTCAACTTTCATTTCTTCTTTGTTCAGCATGACCAAACCAGAGGGCAGTCATAGAACATGAAGAACCAGTTTCTAGTTAACCTTCTCTCCAGGAATAGGGGGCCCAGGGGTACATAGAACCCTTATTGTTAATCTTAGCATTGCAATTAAAATTAATAAAAGATAAAGAATACATTTCCCATAATGCATTTCAGTAAGAGACAAAATTATTTTGAACAACCTTTTCAAAGACTGAATCAATTTCTTTCCATTTTAGAAATGAGGTTTGGAGATATGGGATCCTCCTTAAAAGGAGAACAGGAAGAAGAAACCTTCTCAAGAGTGGTCAGCCAAGCCAGGTGTGGTGGCCCATGCCTATAATCCCAGTACTTGGGAGACTGAAATAGGAGGATCACAGGTTCCAGGACAGCCTCAGCAAGTAATGAAACTCTCTCAGCAACCTAGAGAGACCCTGTTTCAAAAAAAAGAAATAAAAATGGATAGGGTGAGGCTCAGAGGTAGAATGCCTCTGGGTTCAATCCCCAGTACCACACACATACACACACACACACACACACACACACACACACACACACACACACAATGGTCAACCTTCTTGCCTTTTCTATCCAAGTTCATTCTTAAAACTTAAAAGAGTACTTTTTTTTCTACAATTCCTTTTTCATCTAAATTTATATCTACTTTTAGGAAGAAGGACAAGTGGTGATATAAAATGTCCACCAAGTCTTCTGTCCCAAATGCATCCTAGATGGATTCTCACAGAGGTGCTCTTAGGGTCATATTATGTTAGCAAAGATTGAGAGCTTATTCTTTAGAAAAATATATATTAAAGTCCCCTGTTTTATTATTATTATTATTATTATTATTATTATTATTATTATCACCATCATCATCATCATCATCAATTATCACTGGGGATTGAACTCAGGGACATTCTGCCTCTGAGCTATACCCCCAGCCCCCTAAATCCCCCTAAGTTGCTGAGGGTCTTGATAAATTGCTGAGGCTGGCTTCAAACTAAACTTGTGATCCTCCTGTCTCAGTCTCCCAAGTACTGGGATTACTCCCATGTGCCACAGCGCCTGGCTCCCATTAATTTCTCGATTCAAAATCAACATGTGCTCCTCTTCTCCCCAAAACTTTTCTTAAATAGATGATACATTTATAGGCATGGCGGCACATGCCTATAACACCAGTACTTGGGAAGCTGAGACAGGAAGATCATAAGTTTGAGGCCAGCCTTAGCAGTTTAGCAAGACCCTCAGCAATTTAGTGAAACCTTGTTTCAAGTTTTTTAAAAAGGCCGAGGGTTTATCTCAGAGATAGAATGTGCCTGGGTTCAATCCATAGTATTTAAAAAAAAAAGTAGATGATACATTTGATAATCCATAGCAGTTTTAAATTACAAATTTGAATTAAGCATTCACTTCATTTTGAAGGCTGAAATCCTCTTCCTGACTGTATCGTTTACTCACTTGCTGATCCAGCCCAGTCACAGCCTGACCCCTGAGCTCCTCTCACCCTCGGCCTCACACCTGCTGGCGGGGTCTCACAGCACCTGTTCATATTTTTGTTCCTGCATACAGTTAGTCGACAAGGACTTCTTGAGTGCCTTTCAATGACAGACCCTGGAGGTTTAGCAGGGATATGACACGCAAGGCATTTACCCTTATGTTGCACTGAAGGGAAATGGACAAGAAGCAAGCAAACAAGAAGGTAAGTTTGGCTTGTGACTGTTGTCATTTATCTTCTTTATTTCTTTAACAACAAATGAAGACCTGGTGGAAAGCATTCCAGACAACGAGCAAGTGCGAAAGTCCTCAAGCAAGAAGGGACTGGTGAGCCTGAAAGTCAGCATGGAAGCCACGTGGCCCTGGCGTGCTGGAAAAGTAGACAGAAGCCAGGCCACGCATGGAGTCCTGCAGGCCGGGGGAGTGAGATTGGCTAGAAAGAGTAGAGACCCAAGACGGAGCCATGCGTAGGCTACAGGGAAAAGGAGGTGTGGTTATGATGGAGAAATGAGCAGGCATCTTCATCCACTGAAACTCTCCTTTCCTACTTTATCACTTTTCAGACCATTGACTGTACTCATGATACATGTATCTTACCTTCTACATTTACGGAATGGCAAAGGAAAAGGAAACACACACACACACACACACACACACACACACACACACACACAGATGTCTTCTTCATCTTTCCACCCCACCCCTAAGTTTGCACCATCTTCAAGGTATTACCAAACAAAGCTGTGGTTTTGAGGGGAGAGTCCTTAATGAGAACCGCAGCCTGGATACCTGCTACGTCTTAATAATGTGATGAATGGACAAAAGGCTAGAACCTAAGCCTCAGTTTCTTCCAATGAAAAATGGGATGGGGGAGAGACTTTGAGTACCTAGTGCCCATCAGGCACTGGACATACTTCATCTCTTTTAAGCCTGAGTATAGCACCATTTTATGGCTGAGAAAGCTGAGTCTGAAGGTTGTTGAAAGTGACTTTTCAGGGCCATGGTGCTGAAATTCTAACCAAGGTTCTAGAAGATTCTAGAGTGCACTGCCTCAGGGGCATTAGAGACACTAAGTGAATGTGTGTTTCAAGCTGGAGTTTTCTTTGCAAATGTAGTGAATAATTTCTTTTAAAAACAAAACCCAAATAAAACAACAACAACAAAAAAACTCATTTCTAGTTTCTCCCTCACACATTTCCTACCCAGTGAGCTATATGCCCTTTCCCATGTACTTCATGCACTTTAATAAATACCTTTACTCTTGTTTTGCCCCAGAATTCTTCCCTCATTTTATCTACCAAGTAATCTTTTATTTAGGTTTTAAAATTCTTACTCAGAAATTGCCTTCTCTCATGTCTTTCTTACCTCGGTCCTGCAAATAAGATTAATTGCCACTTCTAGATTGTGAGGGTCCCTAATATGCACAATATATTTACAGTATTACTTACCAGCACAAAAGTGCATTGATGACACATCCCAAAACTCTGTGCTTCAAGCAACTCTTTTTTTTTTTTTTTTCTTCACAAATCTGGGATTGGCTGATCCAGGTAGAGCTTGGCTCTAAACCACGTTTGGATCCAGTTTTGCTCCATACAAGTACTGCTTTGAGCTACGCACAGAAGTAAGCCTTTTCTCTAGTGGAAAGAGCTCTGGAATCAAATGGTGGAATCAGGGTTAGGTGAAGATTTGAGGTCGATAACTCAATTGGTCACACATGCCATTCAAATGCTCATATACCCACTTAGTCAACAGCTCCTGGATAAGCAAGCAGGGATAGCCAGAAAAGACGCCATGTATGCGACCCTGACAGTCTGTTAGGAAGACACAGATGAACAGGCAAGCAAGATAACGTCAAAGTATTTAGTACTTCAAGAAAATAAAACCTGGTAAGATGTCTAATAGGGCGGCAAGAGCAACAGTGAAATCTAAGGAGAAAATGGTTACCTGAAACAGGGAAGTTGGAAATGATCTTTCTGGAGAAATAACTTTTGAACTGAGATATAAATAATGAAACCACGCTGGTTCTTTAAATCACGAAGGCTCTGGGAAAGAGCATTGAGGCGGGGGAATGACAACTGAGTCTAAGGAACAGAAAGAAAGCGGTGTAGTTATGAGGTATAGCCGGTATCAAAATCACCGAGAAGGCAGATCAAAGCTGGGTATGGGCACACATCTGTAATCCCAATGATTGGGAGGCAGAGACAGCAGGATCAGAGGTTCAAGACCAGCCTCAGCAACATAGCAAGACCATCAGTAATTCAAAAAGACCTTGTTTCAAAATAAAAAATAAAAAGGGCTGGGCTTCTACATTCTACAAGCTTCTACAATCTCAGAGGTAGAATGTCCCTGGGTTAAATCCCCAGTACCACACACACACACACACACACACACACACACACACACACACACATACACAAAAACCCAGAAAATACCAGGCCTCACCCTCAGAGGTTTTTTTTCAATCAAGCTAGGGTGAACTCAAGAATGTGCATCTCTGACAGGTCTCTGGGTGATGCCAGTGGCTAAGGAACCATACTTTTGATGGCTCACATGATCAAGAATGTGTGGTATGATCTGAGGCCCCGTAGGTCATGGTAAAGAGCCTGGATGTGGGTTGCCCTGGGAAGTCACTGGAGGACATTAAGCAAGGGAGTGATGGGACCTGATTTAGGTGAGTTTGGGAGTTTGTTGTTTTGTTTGGCTTTATTGAGAACTGATTGATGAAAACTGTACCATTTGAGCCAGCCATGGTGGCGCATGCTTGTAATCCCAGCATTTGGGAGGCTGAGACCGGAGGATCTGGGTTTGTGGCCAGCCTCAGCTACCTAGTGAGGCCCTCTGCAACTTAGTGAGACCCTGTTTCCAAATAAAGAATAAAAAATAGGGCTAAGGGTATAGCTCGGAGGTAGAATGCCCCTGAGTTCAATCCCCAGTACCGCAAAAAAAAAAAAAAAAAAAAAAAAAAAAAAAAAAAAAAAAAAAAAAAAAAAAAAAAAAAAAAAAAAAAAAAAAAAAAAAAAAACTGTACCATTTAAGTTTAACAAAGTGTTCTAGCTTCTGTATGGGATCACTAGGGAACAAAAATGGAAGAAGGAAGTTAAATACTTACTACCTTGAATCATCAGTTTTCCAAAGCTCCTCCTTGGAGTGATGAGCTGCCACCCATCCCAGTGGAGAGGTGTGGGAGAGGGTGAGTTCCATCCTGAACTCAATTTGAGGTCCTGTTGGGACATCCAGATGCACCATGCTGCACCTCTGGAGGTACCTGGTACAGCGCATTTAGTGTGAAGGGCAGCCCTGCAGCCCAGAAGCATAAAATTATGACACAAACAGAGCCCTCTAGAGACAGGCAACATGTCAGCCCCAAATTTGTCCACCTCCAAGCTTGCATTCTAGTGAAAGGAGACTGACACTAGGCAAACAAGAGCCTTTCAAATGATGTTTAGCACTGTAACAAAAATAAACTCTCAACTTTGTTGAACCGAGCCACTCATGCTTCTTGTAGGTGCTAATGACATGGATGGGGCATGCTGGTACTTATTCTTAGGACCTACTTGATTAAAGAAGGCACACAGAAGCTGGGCATGGTAGCACATGCCCATAATCCCGTACTTGGGAGGCTGAGACAGGAGGATTACAGCTTCTAGGCCAGCCTCAGCAATTTATGAAGGCAACCTAATGAGACCCTGATTCAAAGTAAAAAATAAAATAGGGCGAATAAGGACTGGGGGGGGGTAGCTCAAAGGTAGAATGGCCCTTGGTCCAATCACCAGTAACACACACACACACACACACACACAGACACACACACACACACACAGACACACACACACACACACAGAAGATTCACAGAGAATGATAGCTTGTGAGTAGCAATAGAAGCTGTATTATTGGCACCTATGATACACCAAGTACTAGGATTACAGGCTTAAGCATGAGTTCATACACTTAGTTCAAACAACAATCCTATGAGACATGTACCACTCTTCTTGTTTTACAAATGGGAAAACTGAGGCACAGAGTGGTTCAGTAACTTGACAGAGAACACACAGCTAGAAAGGGGCAAAGCTGGAATTCAAGACCGCGGCTAACTGCAGAGCTTGTTCACGTACACACTTGGCTACACGGCTCTCAGTTACTCACTGGCAGTCCTTCTGAAAGGGTTCATGTCACCCTTGTCCCCGGCCAAGTTCTGATATTACCGAGAGAAGAATCCAGTCTTGCCAAGAAGGAACTAGAACTATCAGTGTCAGTTGCATTAAGAAAATCCCGTGCCTGGATCTGTGCATCAGACCTTTACACAGAGAAAATATGGACATTTTATTTTAATAATGCTACAGAGAAATAATGAAATGGTAACATTACAAAAACATAATTAGGTCTTCAGAAAAAAATCTCCACTGGAGTCCTATAAAAAGACCACAGGTGTTCGTCATTATTTTTTATTTAGCAGACAGTTTTAGCCATTGTTTGTTCCCCCCCCCCATTTATTAAGTTCTGGTATTTTAAGATGATTTGTGTATAATAATAACAATAATTTCCTGTTTGCCTGTCAGTTGTGAGCTGCTTTAATTACAGATATTCATTTTCACAAGTTAACTTGGTAAGCATGCTCGTTTGTTATGTTCCCTGTTCATTAAATCAGTTAGCACAGCTAGTAACCACGTTAAGTATTTTGCTGTCGGGTTTCAGCAGTGTGTCTCCATTGGTTCCCAATGCTACTCACAAGGAGACAGACACAGCCTTCCTGAGAATCCCATCTCACTGGCTAGAAGATACAAGTCTTCCATTCTTGCAAATCCAGGTGCATTGGACCCTACGGCAGCACCCACTCACTTTGTGAATCACAGGCAAAATTATTAATTCAGATTAAAGTGTAATATTTGATAACCAGAAGTAAGGTATAGGATAAAGGAGAAAATGTGACGAGGGAAGATTTGAATAGACATGTTGATGCACACCCAATCACAATCCACTAAAACAAGTCACATCTGGATCTGGTAGATTACAATTTTTCTAGAAAGGAGCCATGACTACCAACAGTAGGTCCCCAGTCATCACACATCCACTAATTAAATATTTCATTCAAAGCTTTCCTGTAGTAGGGACTATGATTATTGTTGATGTGCCAAATTTAGGACAAAGAGAAATAAGATGTTATAAGTTGCCAGTAGCTAAGTCATAAGGCTCAAATTGGAAGTTTGAGTCAGGATAGAGGAACTTGTGCCAAGGTGCTCAGGAGTGGATAGTCAAATGTAGGAAGGAAATACTTCCATTGATGCTATGTATACAGATGGAATTTTCAATGTCAATCTTTTTTTTTCCTATCCTTTCAAAGAACATTTATTGCAATCATGACTAAGACAAGTTACCAATGCCAATCTTAATATCACATATGGGGAAGGAGAGGGAGTGGGATGGGAGCCAGGAGAAAGCTCACCAAGTGCTGTGTGCATGTATGTCCCTATTACTCTGAACTTCGTTGTGATGGGACATTACAATGTGCCATTAAAAGTATATTTTTAAAAAAATTAAAAATTTAAAAAATAAAAAGAGTGGATATCCGAAACAATACAAATTCAATGAGTTGCCTATAGTGCATTCTTCTGACTCTTCTGTCTCTTTTGTCACTTTGCCAGCCTTCCCTATAAAAGAAAGATCCATGGGTTGTAGCTGGATACACTATGATCAGTAAAAGAAGGAGAAGGTCTGATACAATCATGGGGCAATTGGGAAAGTTGGTAGTCATGTTGAGTTTAAGGTGGATCAGCTAGGTAGAGGCATCTACCTAGTTGCTGAGGGGAGCCATTAAATCACCTGAGGTCCAAAGCCACCAATACTTAATAAATCCACACCAATCTGATAAGGATCTTCCAAAAGCCCCTGAAAGTGGTCCCACCCCAGATTCTCCATGATCCATGACATTTCCTTCTTTCTCAGTTTCAAGTCCTCCGTGCTTGGCCCTTCATCTGCTTATCACGTGTTCATCTTTCAACTTCTATGGGTCTCAGTAATTCCTGTACTCTCTCTCTCCTTCCAGTCCTCCTGAATCCCTGGGCAAATGCTGGAAACACATGCTGGAATTTAGGAGAAAGCTTAGGGTCTTATGTTTCACTGGGAAGTAAGGTTGGAATACCTCCTAAACCATGGAATCATGAAGGTGTAGGATGGGCAGATATAGAAGGAAATTTTGCAGCGGGGCCCCCAAAAGGGATGGATAATGATAGGATTCAGAATTTATATGAAAAGTCACAGTCTTAGAAGACAGAGAAACTTGAAAAGAAGGATAAATGTGGAAGTACACCAGAAGAGTGATTAGGAATATCCCTTTCTGGGTCTTCATCTTCTCTGTAAAGTAGAAGTGTGCTACAAGTAATGGACTCAGAGACAGAATTATAGGTATGAATTGAGTGGTAAATATTTAGAGAAGGCAATATATGTGTAGTTATGAGACTTGCTATTGTAAGCAAGTAGAATCATTTGAGTGCTGGAGCTAACTTGGCCTCTCCTACATTAAATGAGCTCAGAACACCTACATTAGTCTACAACTGGGCAAAACCATCTAACAACAGCCCATTTATAATAAAGCGTTGAATATCTCATGCCATTCACTGACTACTATACTGAAAGTGAAAGTTAGGATGGTGGTATGGGCACATTTGCAGCATCATGAAGTAAAAAAAAAAATTATAAGCCAAATCCTAAGTTGTGGACTATCGTATCATCAATGTTATTTATAAAAAGTAACATATGGTGAGAAGAATTAAGAACCCCAGAACTGTAGTACCACTTCCCGCATCCCAGTGCCACTGAGGCACAGGCAGGTTGGGGCAAATCCCTCAATCTCACTAAGCTTCATTTCTCACATCTTTAAAAGTTGAACAAGAATCTTTCAAGTTCCCATCTTCTCAGAAATACCTTTTCCCTCCTCTCAATTATGTGAAGAAGTCTCTAGTCTCCTTGCCCTGCCACCCATTGTCACTAGGCTCGGCAACTGGGCTGAAAGACTTTCAGCAAAGGAAAGAATAGAAACACATCATATCCCATTCGAATGGCCTTCATAAAAAAGAATTCCAAAACCCATGTATAAACTGATTTTGTTAAGCAATACAAGGTTAACATGATTTCATTATTTTTTTTTCATTCTTTCATTTGGCATCTGCTAAATACTTCTTGCATAGATTTTACTTCCTTTGAGGGGGGAAAAAGGAAGTCAGGACGTGATCTCTATCCTCAGGAACCTTGAAACTTACTTGAGGAGGTGCAGGAAATCCCCAGAGAATATTTCCACAAGTGCTAGAAGTACATACTCAGCACCTCACAAGTACCAAGCATATAGTAGATGTTCAATATTTGTTGATTGGGACACAATATATATGTGCACACTGTTATGAAGACAAACATTGAGAATTCAGAGCAATGAAAAGAAGATGAATGTTTATTTTATAACTACTATGAACTTCTATTACACAGAAGTTTGATGTAGGTCTCAATTAGGAAAACATCGCTCAAAACAGATCAAATGAAGGGGGATTATTTGCCTTTCAAAACAGAATACTCCTGCCTCTAGAAATTTAAAGAGTCTAAACACATTTAAAATAGATTCTTTTTTTGTGGGGAAGTTTAAGAACATCACTCTAGTATATGAGAATAAACCTGAACTTGACAAGCCAAAACATACCTCCACTCAAAAGCTTCGGCCTGTCTCTTAGATGCCCGTGTAATGGCATTTGACATACGGCAGTGGTAAGCAGATGGAGTTGTTAAAGCCACCAGCCACTCACCAGGACTGTCAACACACAAAGGTCTGAGTAGCACAGGGGACTCTTGTTTCAAGAGGCAAAGTTCACCCCAGAGATCACAATCCATTAGGGAGTAACAAGAGCCTTCTGGCATGGCCAAGTGGATGAGACTCAGAACACCTGAACAGGGAACGCAATAAAATTAAAATGCAACGGGGGTGCACTGCGCCACAGCAAGCATAACCTTCTTGGTGTCTTTAGCAGTGTTAATGGATCTACTTATGGCACAGATGGTGGTTTTCAGAAAAGTCATTTTTTCTCTAACAAATTCATGACTAAACTAAAAAGACCACTATCAACTTCATTATGCTTTCCAATTGACTTGCTTTAAGGGTTATTCTTTTATTATAGCTCTTAAGCTCCCATTTCTTTTTTAAAGTGCTCCTTTTAATACCAATTTTCACAGCACTAAGAAATTTAACACTCTTCAGTGGTTATATTAATGGCAAAGACTGTCGCAGGCTGGAGGGAGGCATGAAAGACACTGCTATTGGGCTGGTCATTTGAGATCGTCTCTACCCCAACTTAGAGGCCCAGATCCCAGGGCTGACAATCAGATTGCCACTGAAAATAGAGTGGTCACGAGAGAGAGAAGAGTCATACCTCCTCAGGGAAAATGTTCTTCCTGCCTACATCAGAACTATGACACACAACATACTCCATATTACTCTTTTCAAATGTGATTCTAATACAAGGCTCTCCTATCCAAGTGTGCCCAGCTAGCTATTTCAAGAGACCAGCGAATCTAATTAATTACACAAACAAATCCATAATCATTTTACAAACATCATTGTGAGTGACTGTAAACACAAAGATAAAACAGAATTTTCATAATATGGAATAAACCAGAATTCTATATTATGAGTCAATCAACAATTAAAAATTTTCGAAGACTGACTCAGAGAGAGATCAGATTTTATAGGAAAGAAGATACTTATTGTAATGTTTTTAAGAGTAGAACTTGGAATAAATTTCCCAACAAGAAAACAATTAGCTATGTCTATGTTGATAGTAAAATAGATTAGGAAAAGACATACACAAATATGGAAAATCTTTATAATACTAAGAGAAAACTCAAGACATAGTATATCCATAAACAAAATAATACAACTACATAAGACACCTGACATATAGAAGAAATATTGGTGGAAATGTGTTAAGATGCCACCAATAGTTGTTTTTTGGTTTTTTTGTTTATTTTGTTTTTATTTTTGTTTTTTGGGGGTTTTTTTTGCGGTACTGGGGGTTGAACCCAGGGGCATTCTACCTCAAAGCTACACCCCCAGTCCTATTTTTAATTCTTTATTTTGAAACAGGGTCTCACTAAGCTGTGGAGTGCTTCACTAGGTAGCTGAGGCTGGCTGTGAACCCAGATCCTCCTGTCTCAGCCCCCCAAATGCTGGGATTACAAGTGTGCGCCACCACACCCAGCTCCAATGGTTGTTTTAAAGTAGTGAAATTATACACGTGTGCTCATGCACTTCCATTTTTTAATTTTCTGATCTTATTTCAATGTTTTTATTTAAATTATAATAAAAATTAATATTTAATTTCCTATGAAGAAAAACAATGATCATTAATACACAGATTATTGTGATAGGAAACTTTTAGGATTTTGAATTCTGTTTGGACACCCCCTGTGATGTGGCTTTTGAACTATTGCAAACATGACCCTGAGAAATCACTTTACAGATGGAAAAACTGAGGTTCAGAAGTTCCTTACCTGAGCCCTCAGCAACCCCTTCCTTTGGCTTCCTCACCTTTTGACCAGATCGCTATTTTTTTGTTTTTTGGGTTTTTTTTTTTCCTTTTGTTTTATTGGGGGTTGGTTTGTTTCTTTCTTTGTTTTGTGGTACTTGAACCTAAGGACATTCTACCTCTGAGCTACACTCCTGGCCCTATATTACTTTTTATTTCAAGATAGGTTCTTAATAAGTTGCAGAGCACCTCACTAAGTTGCTGAGGCTGGCTCAGAACCTGCAATCCTCCTGTCTCAGCCTCCCAAGTACCAGGATTACAAGTTTGGGCCACCATGCCTAGCATCAACCACATCACACTTTACAAAGCAAATCCTTGCTCACAGCAGAAATCCCTAAGTCTCAAAAGGAAAAAATAAATAAAATGTAGACCCCACTTAAATTAGGCATGATTAAATTGCTTCATTCTATTTTGCCATTAGATTTTAGACAGTCTACAATTCTGTTGCTGTATTAGCTTTAATGAGACAACTCCTCATAATTCTTCATTACTATGAGAACCTATAAGGCCTCCAAAGCCCTGAATTTTGATCACACTTCTGGTTTTAGGGTGTCGTGTGATGATATGAGCAAGTGAATACCATTGCGAGTTCTTGTATCCCTGTTTGCCTAGAAAATTCTAGAATTATCTTGCCATGCTCCACCATGACATGGTGCACAGTACAAATGTTACATTCATGTAGAGACTCACAGAGCAGGACCTGCAATGGAACCCTATGAAAAACTGACTCACTTAAATTGATGCTAACCCGAAAAAAAAAAAAAAGAAAAAAGAAAAGCCGGGCGTGGTGGCGCACGCTTGTAATCCCAGAATTCGGGAGGCTGAGACTGGAGGATCCAGGTTCCCGGCCAGCCTCAGCTACCTAGTGAGGCACTCCGCAACTTAGTGAGACTCGGTTTCAAAATAAAGAATAAAAAATAGGGCTGGGAATATAGCTCGGAGGTAGAATGCCTCTGAGTTCAATCCCCAGTACCGCAAAAAAAAAAAAAAAAAAAAAAAAAATTGATGCTAACCCGGGAATCGGGATGAGAAGTAATATATTGGACAATCTGAAGAGATTTAAAGTGCTTTTCAGTGAAAGGTTGACTTTTTTTTAGAAAGTTTTCTTTCCTCCTTTCCTCAGAGACATTTCCCCCCTTTGGAAATAGAGAGCAATTATTTTTTATTCAACCTGTCTTTAATTTTTATCTCATGTGAAGAAAGAACAGTGATCACTCACAAAGAGGTTTTAATGACAGTGAAAATGGTCTCATGATTGATCATTTCATGCCACGCACCCCGCCCGGAGCCCTCACAGATCGCCAGCATGGAAGCGCCTCTCTCAGCACAAGCCAGAGGCAGGGCTCAAGGGCTCTGTGAATGGGGGTAGGCTTTGAACAAAAAAATAGGAACAAAGGGCCACAATTAGAGGTACTGTTTGAGACCGCAGAAATAAAGACTCAGAATGTGAAATATTTGAGCACTTTTGAATGTACTTTCAACTTTTAAACTCTCCCGTCATTTCTCGAATTCTGATTTTTAATGAGGAACACTGCAGATAGAGAGATACCAAAAAAAAAAAATCTGAATGAACAATCAAGAGAGTCCTTAAAAATCAGGAATATTTGAAAGAAGCCACACATATCTATAATTCAACCTTTGAGTTAACACAATGTTGAACTACAAGAAGAAAATTGTTCTTTGTATCAATGTGCGAAGTTTCCCACTAAGTTATAGTTAATGTGGTATTTATCTCATTTCAATTCAGATTTCCCAACACTGTTTTGTCTGTAGTGAAGTCTAAATTAGAATTGAGCCTCATATACCTTTTTTTAAAATTGGTGCATTCTAATTATACACAATAGGGGGTTCATTGTGACCTATTAGTTTGTGTACTTAACATCATTTGGTCAGTTTCGTTCCCCAGTACTTCCCCCTTTCCTCCCCTTTCCTTCCTTCTGGTCCCCTTACTCTGCTCTACTAATCTCCCTTCTATTTTCACAAATAGAAAATAGAAGAGAGATTTTTTTTTCCTTTTTTTTCCCTCTAGCTTCCACATATGAGAGAAAACATAAGATCCTTGACTTTCTGAGTCTGACTTATTTTGCTTAACATGATTCCCTCAAGTCCCACCCACCTGCCTGCAAATGACATAATTATATTCTTTATAGCTGAATAAAATTCCATTATGCATATACCACATTTTCTTTTTTTTTTTAATTTTTTAATTTTTATTGTAGTAATTCGTGCAATATAGCGTACATCTTTGTTAAGTACAAATTGTTAACAACATATTTGCACACAATTCTCATTTGACCCCTTCCCCGATTCCCTCCCCATTCCCGTTCCCTCCCCCTCCCTCCCCCTAAGGTTCACTTCAGTGAGTGACCTTGTTATGATTGTGTA